>JAHWFP010241650.1:61966-93392 GCA_023313725.1 Lithobius niger
CCCCCCCCCCCCCCCCCCCCCCCCCCCCCCCCCCCGGCCAAAAATTTAGGGCGGCGAGCGCCGTCCCTCGCCCCTCCTTAGCGTCGTCCCTGGAAGAGTGAAATGGAGCTTATCTTCGAAAAATAATCGGAAAAAGGTTGTCGAGTTAGTAATTCGCTTTGAGCTCGTAAAAAAATATATCATTCTTTGACTAAGTTTGACACACGCAAACGATAGGTGATGATTTAAATAAACTTAAAGGTACATGCATTCACGTTGGCTTTCCTGTATGACAGTTTTGCGACATTAGTTCAAACTTATGTAAAGGTTGCCAACACATTCATTTTCTTGTTTTTTTCTTTCGTGCGAGATGGTTTTGCGACATTAACTTTAACCTGTGGAAATGTTGCAAACGCCAGTCTCAACGGATCGCACGACATACCGGAAAGATTTATGTCCCTTTAAAATGAGTTGATGTTGTGGTGTCAGACGAGGACAATGAGAATGCCGCAGAGGGGTAAGTGAACGTAAACGCCTCAAGTAACGAATTGGTACAGGTTATACTTTTTATTACATTATTACCATTATCACTACAAAAATTGTCCTTAACGAAAATTGAATTTCGTTAAACATACAATGTTCATCAAACTATCGAAGAACTTTTACCTATTTTTATGGTGTATTACCGTTTATGGGGAAGATAATTTTCTATCCAAAGAACTCAGTAAGCATATAAGCAAATTCTCGTCGTAGCATCCTCGGACTGCGTTCAAAATTTGAAGTTTGTTTATTTGTTTTCGTACTGCAACTTCATTTCTCTTCGACTTAAAGGAATTTGAAGCCCGTTTCATTTTTTTTAAAGATAAGTATTGGTTTATTGAAGCAGGTAAACAGTACAAATGCCGTATGTGCCTTCACCCCACAAGAGTTAATGCTGGCATGTGGCGTGTTGGCTACCATATAGAAAAATAACAAAAAGGCAACACAAGAATTATAAATGTCAACTTATGCAACAAATGCAAAGTATGTGCATCAGAAAAAAAAATTAATAGTAATAATAAAATTATTATCACCATTCGTTAAAAAAGTAGTGTTTTGTATGTCGTGTGTTGGCGTGCCCCTATGTTGGGTAGAAGTCAAGAAACACAATAACGCAACAGCATCAATAACACACTAAAAACAGTTAAGAATCGGTAAATCTGTATTTTGGACCGATACTTCTTTGAGATAACGTGATTTGTGACTTGGTTAGTCGTTTAATTCGCTCAGTATTGGCAATTTGTTTTAAAGAAAGATAAACTTATCTTTAAGTTATCTTTTAGGAAAGTCAGTGTAGTTTTTTTTTTTTAATGCTTACAGTATTAGGATTGTCTCGAATTATAAGCTCATATGGGTCGACAGTTTGTGCTTCGTCAAGACAGAAAAGCAGCAAACTGGAGAAATTTGGAGGATCATGGAAGATAAATTTTGTTACAAGAACGCTTTTACTTGTGCAGTATGAATGAAGTAATTTACTCCCTTCTTTGTAGTAGCTATTCAATACAGTCAATTTTTGTAGGGTTAAGAATTATTTCCACACCGACTATTTGTTGTATCAGTTCTTGATTAGTTTATGTGGTTTGGAGGTAGGAATGGCGACGGAGCAATTGGTTGCTAGGATACTCTCGTTGGCAATTGTTTTCTTTGTGCAAACGTAACGCTTGCAAATGTATAACTATAGAGAGAGAAGCACTTATGCGGTATAATTTAGTAAAAGCCTGAAATGTGCAAAAAAAAAAACAAGAAACGACGTTTCGAAGAAAACATTCTTCATCATCAGGTTTTTTTACAAAACAAAATATCTCCGAGTCATCCCTACAGCAAAATACATAGAAATTTAAACGTACATACCTCGAAATGCTACCTTTCAAAAAAGGCAAGCAAACAAGGCGGGGCAGAAACCCCGTCATTCCTCTTGACTAATCAAGCAAGAACGACCCTTGGTTCGCCAAGAGCAGGGCCCCCACATCACAGTTAGGAACTTGAAACTAGTTACAACAGCGGGGCCCAATTCCCGCGACTTAAGTCGTAAAAAGATTGCACTATGTTATAATATTCGTCGGCCACAATTGTGCTTAATGGGTCGGTAATTAATCCGGGCTGCGTACGTATAAAGACTTCTCTGCCTAACAAGCTGACAGTACTCATAAAAACTCACAATTGCGAAAAAAAAAAGTTTTAGGCCATGCGGGCCCCTTGAGTGACCAGGCCTGGTTACAGTGGATCCACCTGAACCCCCCCCGTTGTGAGGGCCCTGACCAAGAGGAAGGACGGGGTTTCTGCTCTACCCCCTGTCTGCTTGCCTTTTTTGAAAGAAGCATTATACGAGGTGTGTACGTTTTACGTTTAAATTTATATGTATTTTTGTTGTAGTGATGACTCGGCTGTACATTGCCATGCAATTTTGTTTTTTTTTGTAAAAAACCTGATGACGAAGAATGTTTTCTTCGAAACGTCGTTTCTTGTTTTTTGTGCGCACATTTCAGGCTTTTAATAACAATAACAATAATAACAATAAAGGAGCGGGAAAAAAAGCACATGCTTGTAACATCAGTGTTTGTCGTAGCGACTCTTCCAGCTGCTGAGCGTTGTGGAATTCACCACAGACTCGGGCAAAGCATTCCACCTACTGATGGAACGCACAGTAAAACATGATTTGCCAATGTCAGTTCTGAAAGCTGGTTTCTTGAGCTTCTTTGTATATCCACGAGTAAAACCGACATTGGAGATTTCAAAAAAGGTTTCACTGGGAAAGTCAATCGATTTATTTTAGATTTGGTATGTTAAAATAAGATCACCTCTTATTCTCCGTTCCTGCATAGTAGGGAGCTCCAACTGTTTAAGTCGATCTTCATAAGGAAGTTGCTTTAACTGTTTGCACTGACGAGTAGCCATTATGTGGACTTTCTTAATAAATTATACCCAAATGTATATGGCATTTCTTTTTCTGTGACAACATGGTCATGGTTAACCCTCTATCGCAAAAGCCATCCATTCGACATCGTATCACTTCTCGGCCCAAAAACAGAGTCCGTGACGCAGCGCGAGCTTTGTAAAAGGTTCCCCGGGGACCCTGAACAAAGCGTGCAAGCAGAGCCCAGTGGTTATAGCATCGTCGTCTCCAGACCTAAAGAATGCCGTTTCGAATAACAGGAGTGGTACAAGTAACGTAATCTGGTTAATTCATACAGTAAAAGGTTATTATTATAGCTAAAAATCTCATATTTTTAATGGCATTTATTTTTTAATGTATTCATTTTGTAAGTTTGTGTGTGTGTGTTTTAATAAAAGACGGATTATTTTTTAAAGAAGTGAACTTAGGTTAAAATCGCACTACTTTCATTATTTATTTATTAAATTTTGTCCCGAAGTCTCAAAGAGAAACTTGTATCGGTTACATATAGATACAGAAAATGAATCGCTAATTAAAGATATGTTTAAAATTAGGAACAAATGACTGAATACAACAACAAAAAAATCTGATTTTAAATCATAAAAGAAGATAGTAAGCATACAAAAATAAATCCTTCTCGATCAAACGTATTATAAGAAAGTACGAAGGCTTAAGCAAAGTACAAATCGGCGTCAAAAATATAAAATAAATTATTTATTAATAAACCATTCTCTAATTATTAACTTAATTTGGTCATTGCTGGAAAAAGTAGTAAACCTCATCGTAATTTCAAAATTGTTGTCGTTTAAATAAGCTTCAGCAAAGTCATCAAATGCGCGCATGTACGACAATCCAAGTCCGATTTTCGTAAATCGTATACATAATGTGAAAGAACTACAGATGCAATCCTATTTTTACAGAAATTGCTGACACGGCCAAAAGGAAATGGCCACAGGCAGTATTGAACGCGTAGCAAAACATACGGTGAGGCACTTGTCGCCACTTCTTCTGTAAGTGAGGGCAGAAAAAAACACGCAAATCAGCGTGAAGTCAATTAACTATACAGGACGAAAAACCAAGTGTGTTCGGGCTATTTTGGCTTCCTATAAATGACATTCATTACTTCTGAGAATATCAGTATAGGCATTGCGTAAAAACACCAAGCAAGCAATCTGTATTAAAGACTGGCCTTGTGAGGATACACAACACACTAGTCTGAGAAAGAAAGAAACTCGCTGGGTTCGAGTCCCAGCGCCCGACTGGGACTCGAACCCAGGACATCCCGTTTACTAGCCGGGCGCTCTACCCACTGCGCTACCGGGACGGGTATGGGCTCCAGCCGAGCTAAGTAGCTGTTCAATCTTTCTCAGTGGTGAGTAAAGATCACAAACATACATACAAGGAGGGAAAGCTTCTTGGCCCCCACACTAGAAATAATGCACGTAGTTAATAAAGAAAGAAAGTCATGGTATGCGTAAACACACTCATATAAACTCGAAAAGCCAATTTTGTTAAAAATACAAAACTTTTTTTAGTCCTGAAGTCATCGACTTCTTAAACACACTGCTTTTCCGTTGTGAGCTTAAAACAAATGCGACAAAAAAAACACTAGCAAGAAGGCTAATAAACAAACACCCGTCGTAGTCGTATTGCATCCAGAAGCCGCACACTGCTCATCATTGTTGACATAATGCCATGTGCTACCATCAGTTGTGGTTTAACCGCCCGGGGGGGGGGGGGGGGGGGGGGGGGTTAAGGAGCAACCACCGGAAGGCCGTGTTTAAAATTTGTTAAAATTTGAAATGTATTATTGTGAAAATTGTAGCTCTAAGTTGAGTATAACGTTTCAAATTCGCGCTAATTTCTTTAAAAACGCTCACTTCTGAAGTCCCTGGACACCTCCCTCCCCCCTCCGCCACCACGAAAGGCGGCTTTTGTTTCCAAAAAAAGCTTTTTTTTTTTAAATTTGTAATCGAATCGTGTGAAAATCGAATCGCTAGCTTCCGGATCCCCTCCCAGCCTTCCTTATAGGTTACACTTGTTTCCCAAAAAATTAATGTTGAGAAAAATTTGAAATGAAATCATATGAAAAGTGTTTCTCTAAAGTTGCAGGAAAACACTTCAAATTCATTCCGATTTCTCAAAACACGAGCTTTCTTAAAACACTCCCACATATCTCCGTTTCCAAGGTTCCACAACCCCCATTCGGACCGAGTGTTCCTGAGGCCCCTGCAGTAAATTCCCGGAGGGCCCGACCCCTCCCAATCATACCCAGGCTACGACGGGTGTTTGTACTTAGAATTGCAATGCTTTGTTTCACATCATTGTTGAAAAAAAGGAGCTTCATTCAAGGAAGAAGCCTATAGGTAAATTACAGGATTTTTTGGGCACACAAAATAACACGGATTATCTGAGTTTTATTAACGGTTGTCTACAGGACATGCACCTACGCAATATCCCCATTTATTGCTGTCGTACTCTTCGTTGGTGTTCGTGGAGCACCAGCTTTTGTCGCTTGAATCAGCGTCGTTCCAGCCCAATGTCGTACATCCATAGTGTAAGCTTCCGTCGAAATTGAGAGGGAAAAAGCACGGCTGACCATCCGTCGTGATACATTCTGAAATATTAACGAAGTAAACAATTAAAGACTGGACTTATAAAATACAAGATAATCTACTGTGAGATAGTGTAACATGGTAGATAGACAAATAAACATGGATGTTTACATCTGAGCCCAACCAGTTCTCCCCAAGTACTAGGGGACACGCGAGAAGTATATGAAGCGTGGAGGGCAGGTTATCTAAATACCAAGTCACATTTAAGTAGAAATGTTACAAAACGTTAGTAAAGTTACTTGCTAAACTGTGGGTGTTCAGACTGACGTTATAACTATAAGTGAGTGGTTGGAGAACTACAGTAGCCTACACTGTCACGAACTGTCGCATACAGGAGTCGTCGCTGAAGACCTCGAAAAATTGGCTCCTGGCTTTTATGTGCCAGCGAGCCAACTTGTTCGTGTACAAAAAACCCTCTCGAATCTTCTTCATCTAGACTATTCCCTTGTGAACAAGGGAAGACCCGCAGCCATCAGAAATATCCAGAACCTTATTTAATGTAGGCCTATTCTAAAGGACGGGTCTTCCCTTCTTTGGCCATTTCCTCCCTTTTGGAAGTTGTCAATCTTCATCAGCCGGTTGGCCAATTGCGCCCAAAGGAAACCCCAAATAATAGGCCTATAACCCTGTATAGCACCTCCTAACTACAGACACGTAACGGATAAGCAGAGACGTCAGGAAGAATAAAAGTTGGAGAGGTGTAAACCAGAAATTTACCGACATAATTTCCATCTAGCCAAAAAGTTATGTGATTTTTCCGACTGATGTGCCGACTGACCCAAAATTTGGGGGGGGGGGGGCTTGTGACACCCCCTCTCCACACCCCCCAGTAAAAACGTTCCTGCGGATGAGCCTAGGAACACACATTTTGGGGTCTACACGTTACAATAGAAATGGCAAGAATTTACCGCGGACACAGTCATGTGTACGCTATTGATCGTTTTTTTTTTCATAAAGAATCATCACTCAGAAACATAACTGACGCATTGTGTAGCAGAGTTCTGAAAGAACTGTAAACTGCCCCTACTAGGAATCGTGGCCGGGCGCTCTAACCACTGTGCTATGGGGGTGCACCCTATAGCTCAGCGGGTCCCAACCTTTTCTACATCCGCGTTTTCAAACTGGTGAGGCGCGCCTACCTTGGGAGACACGGAGCAATTGCAGGGGTGGCGCGAGGTGCGGCCGGAGCCGGATGTAAAAATCAGTGGTGCACTGTTTTTATAAACTATGACCGAAGGTACACGGAGGTTTCTTACGTCGCTTTATCTTACGTCGACTTGAACTCACTTCGCTTTAGGAGAGAGGTGGTAACACGGAGTTTGTAGTTGGAACGAGTTAAAAAGACAGCGGGGATTCCTGCGTCGCGTTTATGTAATCCCCCCCCCCCCTCAAGCAAACCCCTCTTTAATCCCAAGTCCCCATTCAGCTAGCTGGCTTTCGACTTCGTTTTAACGAAGTGACAGGTGGCCGTCCTATATAGTTTCGTGACGTTTACGCGCGCTCTTTTCAACCAATCAAAAGGAAGCAATCCTTAGAGCGACGTAGAAAATGGGTTTTAGGTGGGTACACGTAGGTTGTTACAGCGCTTCAACTCCTTACGTCGACGTAACGAGGTGATTTGAGATAAAGCGACTTGAAAGTGGGTTTAGGTGGTTACACGGAGGTTGTTAAAGCACTCTAAGCACTACATCGACGTAAGCTACGTCGACGTAAGATAAAGCGACTTAAGAAACCTCCGTGGGCCCTCGGTTCATGTGTCGCATACGAAGTTATATTGTAAGGCCAAAACTTGGCCAAAATTCCATATATTCTTTTATACCTTACATCTATTGAACGCCCATGGGCTGTTAAAATTAATTCGATTATTAGTTTACCAGTTTATTTAGTTGCTTTATGTTAGTTAATTTTGTTGCACTTTTAATTAATTTTGGTGCAGAAAAAACAAGATTTAAGGGGATGAAACATTGATTTCCCAGAACGTATGAATCTTTTAGTTAATTTCTAGCAGATAAATTAGCATCTAAAATGTTTTAATGTCAGAAATCATGAAATAACCTAGTTACAGCCCCCCCCACCCCCCCGGGGTTGTTAATGGGAGATTTAAGATACCGGTATCATTCATTATACACTATTTAACAAAAATTGCACAGCATGAGTGGGGCGGAGCACCACTGCATGCTAATTCCGATGGGGAGGATTACTGTGCTACAGTATTTTTAACATTTTAACCTTTAACATTGACTTCATGTGTTAAAAGAACGACATGACCACGTGGTTCGCCTACCTATATTTATATATTTTTTTAATAAATTTCTTGGAGCTTTACGTCGTTTGACCCAAACTGTCCCGTGTACATGAATCGGCGATATTTTAAACAATACCAGACGTTTTTGAAGGAGAATGTAACCCTTCATAATTGTATAACAACAATTAACCAATGGGAAGCCAATAAACGGCAGCCACCAGTCAATCACGCCTCCTCAACACAGATAAAACGATCACACGGTATTTTATAAAATAAAACTGTCGGCTTTGTCCCCTCATGTTGTTTTCACAATCGAATCGTCTGGTTTCCTGGTCTCCGCCACATAACGCAAGTACGACAGAGCAGGCAGACATTTAGTAGGCCTAAACCAAGTACTGAACAAATACGATGTACTTGATAGTCACGTGAGACATGATCTGGCTTCCCAGCAATGCATGATTAAACTTTTGTTACCATGGTGACAGAATGATCAGCCAGTACAGTTTTCCGCCGAAGCGTAACATTCAAAGCATGATGGTATAGAAGCAATGCAGTACGTAAAATATTAGACGTGGTACTTCAACATAAATACTTGAAAAATAAATTATAAAAAACTAGCTGAAGCACCGGTAGTGCTAAATGCACGATTTGGAACACTGGCTAGGTGGTAGGTTTGGTAACTCATGTGTATGTCCATGTTCGACTGACTTAATTTTCTTCAAATTGTTACGCACACTGGTTAGCAAATGCTGATTTTCGTATACTTAGCTCAATTTCCTCTTTCTACTGATCACTTCCATTATATTTTTCCGTGGTCATATCAGCGCATCATGTGACTCAAATCACCCCCTCCCCCCACCCCCATCCCCACGGCTAATGATCCACATTTTTAATGATCACTTCTATTGTATTCTACCAGCCATTTCTAAAATTTGGTAATCTCGCTTAAAGAATAGCTTCAGGCAGTGATCTGACGACAGTAGAATAATAGCAGCGGGAATTCAATATCCAACATGGCATCCATTCCGGGGCTATCGAATCGAAAACGAACCATCGAATGGTGGCTTTCAGAAATCAGTCCGCCGTCTTGTACCGCAGTAAAAATAGTTTTCTTGTTGTTATAAATCGACGATGTCATGCCGCAGGCATCGTACTTCCTGTCGCTAGCCAGGAGGAGAGGAATCTACGTCCGCATCGTTGCCTTGGTTACTACGTATAGACAAGTCGAAAGCCACATACTCCGGTAAAGGCGAGCAGTAGCCAGCAGATTTAGTATTGACCAAGTAAAAGCTAGTAAGCGAGAAAATTGTTGTTGCGAGTCGTTGCATAAACGAAATGGACAGAAATGCGTAAACCCATGCAAATGCTTAGGAGCTATGACTCTTTAATTCAAATGTTGAGAACACCCCGATCACATCCTTTAAATTATCGCTGCCATTCAATTCTTGTTTGTTGTCCTACAAAACAATAAGAAAAGTAAACTTGCACTTCTGAGTGCACAAACACGGTCGGTACATGCTTTAGTGGTCGTGTTTGGCCGTTCGAAGAGTCCGGTCCGTTTTCGTTCAATGCTACAGCGCCACGGAGGGGGGATATCGATGTTCTTCGTTTCCTAGAGCGTAGCAAGGAAACACATCACAAACAGAGCATTACTTCAGTTTTGAGCAGAAAAATTAAGGAAACACAGGAGAATTTTACGATTTATAGGAGCTTTATAGGCATCCTTTATAAGAATAGGAAATGTAGGAGGACTGGTAGCACTGAAAATCAGAGATCAGGCTTTCCTCCGCTTGCCTAGGATTTTTTGAATAAACTGGTTTTGTTTCGTCTCACTTTTTTTTACTGCTACATATCCAGCCACATGGGTGAAATGTGCAAACAGTATTATTTTTATTCATAATTTTATTTTATGGAAACTTACCACACCTCTTGGAACAAGATTGTTTATCACTGCAGTCGGCTGAGCCAAGACGCTGGACACTGACCTATAAGTAAAATGAAAATTATGTTTAGTAGTTTGAGCCTAGTTTGATAGTTTGTGAATGACGGGCTTACACCAATAAAGGTCGGAAATTTGGATTTGTGTTAAAAGTGTATTTTTTTTTCCAGAGTAGGGTGTACAGATGGGCGCGTGGATAATTTACATCCGTTAATTTTAGAGCAACGTCATAAAAAATATACAAACAAAACGTCAAGTGTGCCGTCAAAAAAGGGGTTATATGATTGAAGTTACACTTTATTCGTTAAAAGGTACACGGATAAATATTGATGATTTTTAATTGAAATAATCAAATGTACAGTTGAAAAAATTGCATCTGTTTGAGTGCTGTTGTGCTTTACGTTTTAAATATGTGAATGGTATGAACACAACAGCACTTAAACCGATGCAATTTTCTCAACTTTACATTCGATTATTTCAATTAAAAATCATCAATTTTTATCCGTGTACCTTTTAACAAGTAAAGTGTAACTTCAATCATATAGCCCCTTTTTTTACTGCACACTAGACGTTTTTGTTTGCAATCCGTGTACCTTTTTTACGTCTATGGCGTCGCGCAACAAAGGTTTATGCATGCAGTCGATTGTTGCTGGCCACTTTAAAACAATTCAACTCAGCTCTGAAAGCCTGCATTTACGAAATAAATACGACATTGTATCGTTTGTAGCTGCCACTAAACGTAGCTTAGTTTGGTTTAAATCTATATGCGTTTAGCTGAAACACCGATTCTTTCGTTTCATGTTATTTACGAAGGCCGTGACCTGTTGTCATGCGCCCCTATCTAATTACAACAAAACTGAAACACACACCTACTACTTGTTCTTTGATTTTACCCTTCAACAATTCACTTTTTAACAAAGACATAACACGTGAACGAAGAATGGATCTAGAGTTTGCTGAGTGGCTTTGTTCCCTAATTCAAAGGGTTCAAAGGGTTTAACGAGCGTTAACCACTCCTGGTCATCTGCCCGAAGCCCTAAGGCCCTATTTCCCTAATTACAATGGTTCCCTAATTACAATGGTTAAAACAATGTTAAACTTTCAAAATGATCGTTCAGGGACCCGTAACTCCGGAATGGCTCGACCAATCGAAAAAATGGTCTCTTTGAGAATAAACCCCAGGGAAATTTCTGGCTTAGAGCACGTTTCAGATTTTAGGTAGGTGCAGTAGCTTTTTATGAAACCGTGTCACAACAGAACAACAACAACAACAAGAAAAAGTGACCAATTTTCAAATGTACGTGTAGCTCCCTACTTTTACTTTTGCACGGAATTGCTTAAAAGTTGGTTCAAATCGACCTTCCATACCTATCGACTATCTAGCCAAGTTTGGTCGAAATATATTGAACAGGAGCGGAGAAATTAAAAGTTTTTGGTTTGCTGGAAAGAGGACTTCAATCATATATATATATATACACGGCTGTCGCCCTGTATGATAATAAACGACGAAACGTATTATTAACATGCAGTCAATCGAAGTTAATTATTACTAGCTGTATAGTGTATCATATCAAAAAACCAAAACTCGTAAAAGGGGCCGCCAAGTTCCGAATGGTTCGGCCCTTCAAAGGAGTGATATCAACACACCAAAACATTCGCCAAGTTAATCGCGCCACTTAATAGTTCGAAGGTGAAATGAAAACTAGAACATTGCTACTTTCGGTAGCAATGTTCAAGTTTTCATTTAACGTCCAAAGTATTATTCGGTGCGATTAAGTTGGCGAATGTTTTGGTGTGTTGATATCACTCCTTTGAAGGGCCGAACCATTCGGAACTTGGCGGCCCCTTTTATCAGTTTTGGTTTTTGATATGATATCACTCCTTTTTTTTTAAACGTGTATTGACTCAACTCCACTGCCGTGCAGATATCTAATAAAGTGCCACGTCAACAAGAAATTGGTTTTCAACAATTGCTACTACCTTTTGCCTATAGGCCGAACCGTTTCCCACTTAGTCACCCCTTTACAGGTGTTTGGTTTGGTTTTAATTGTGTTGTAATTTGTTTTATTTAGTTAATTTTTGTGTGTTGGTATCACTCCTTTGAAGGACCGAACCACTCTCAAATTGGTAGCCTCTTTACCAGTTGTTGCTTTTGTTTATCTTTCTTTTTTTTTACAGTTGGTTTATGTTTCGTGACTTGGACGTGAATACAATTTCTTTGCAACGTTGTTTAGATTTATCGTGATACACAAGTGTGTGTCTAGGCACGCACGTCAGTATACACGTTGTCATTGTCCGAACTTTGGTCGTCCAATGAGAGACCATGCCGGCAATACTAACAATGGTTATAACAATACTTTCGTACTTACGCGCCCTCCCACGCCATCCCCGTTACGCACCCAGGCTCCAAACCATAGAAGGTACGCAGTTCGTATTGTACTGCACCCATTCGTCCAATTTTATAGCTGGAAGTCTTCCCGTTATGTCGGAATCGATGAATAATCACCTTTTGGGATTTAATATGGGGATACGCGGACTAGCTAGCTAGTAAACACATTTTCAATGTTACTGAGGGTCAGATTTTGCATTGAAAGCAGCTTAGCTGGCATTCCTACACGAGTTAATTTTTGTCAGGTGGGTCATTGCTCTCGATTTTAACACAATTCAAGCTTTTGTACCGCATTATTATTTTCCCCCAAGTACCTGAAATGTGCCCAACTATGACGGTATGGCGTCGCGCGACAATGGTTTACAACCTCGACAATTGAATTGATGTGATGTTTGTTGTGATGTTTGTTGCCTAACTTGGCGCGACACACGTTTGTTGTGATGTTTGTTGCCTAACTTGGCGCGACACACTATCGTGTGTCTAGATACCCATGTAGATGTGCGCGAGCATATATGAACCAGTTCACTGCTGTCAAGAATTTAAATTCTTGCTATGGTGTGTCATCATTGTCTTAGTAGCTACAGTTTTGCAGAATTTGACTTAATGCACTAACAGTTGGAGAGCTGAATGATATTCTTATGTTTCCTTCTCGTCAATGGAGGACACCGCCATACTGGGCGGCCAAAAGCGTCGTCTCGTCTCATTCTCAGCTTATGTGGCGGAAAATAAATATATATGTGTGTATATTACAGTGTGTGCAATAGCAAATTAACGTGTGGAAATCGCCAAATCGGATAAAAACAGGGTACACGCCTGCCTGACTTAGACAATTCCGTTGTGCTTTTGAAACGCAATAGAGAACTCCGTTAAGCCTTGAAACGTTATTCATCCCAAATATACCACCTGTGCATAACCAAGTTATCCCTGAAAATACGAATTACAATAAATACATTCCAGTAATGTTCAAGTCAGATCTCTCGAAGTACAAATCCCATTAAAACACCACCCCCCCTCACCCCCCACCCCCACCCCGCGCCTTTTCACTTTTAAAATATTAGTATTTATCACTCCTGGCGCCAAATCACATCGCTGTGTTGCTGCATTTGCAGGACAGGGTGGTTCCCATTTATCTTGCTGTTTTACCAGTGAAATTTGGACTTTCTCGTTTTTTAAACTTAACTTTTAATTTGTTTCATTGCCTTTGATTTTGCTTACTTTGGCATTTTGCTGTAGTTATGTATTTATGTAACGAAGCTTGATTGTTATAATGATTGATCGATTGTTATTGACGAGTTAATTTACTTTGCAACCGTAAGTACGTTAAGATGAGTGGTGCCGTCTGATGCAGCAAAAATAGGCACTTGCGGTTTTCAAGCGGGCACTGATTATGGTTGACGTGGGTTTCTCCCCCAATTTTTATATTTTTACGTGTTAACTTTGTGAACAAAGTACAAATTAGATGCCGAAAATTAAAACATTTGTCTGTTTTTTATGATTTACAAGTATTTAGCTGCGTCAGACGGCACCATTCACCTTAAAGGCGCCTATTCACCCTTTCGATAGCTTTGCCCATATCCTAAACACAGCGTCCACGTTCCAGATTGTCCGTCATCCAATAGGCTGATGGAGTCACGTGACCTCGTTTTAGTTACGAAAATCGCAGCGCTGTTCGAACAGTGTTGTTCCATTTGTAATTTACCGCCATATTTTTTATATTGCTCGAAGATTCTACGGTGCTTCATCTCGGAGTTGAAAGGGTGAAAAGGCACCTTTAATTTTTCATTGCCAACTCCTGCACTCGATAACGTGATGCTGTGTATCCCCAACATATGTCATCAGCTGGTGTATGTCCACTTGACTGGTTTTATTTTTTTTTATTTAAACTGTTGATTGTGCTGCTTTCTCTTCAAAATCTACCGTAAGGCAATGCCAGCTTTTCCTTTATTTTATCACTATCAGGTCATCACGGTTGCTGAGCGAGCGATGTTCGAGCCCAACCTAAACTGAAGAAGATGATCTTATCCGCAAGTGGAAAGGGTTCCGAGCCAAGTCCCCGTCAGTCCTGCTAATCATGGGTAGTGTGAGAGAATACCACGCTCCTGCAGTAGCTATTCCGGCCTATTCTGGACACTACTTCAGCTTGCAACCATAGTCGGAGGTTTCCGGTTCAAACCCCCGGATTTACTTATATTGATTTATACTGCGGAGGCGAATCCGGACTCCTTGTTTACCATAGTTTTTCGTGGCCTTTCGGAGGCATCTAAGAAAGGTCGAACAACTCCTAAATAGGGTTTTATTCTGTATCAAGTAAAGCTCCCCATAGGCAGTAAAATTGATAAGAGCATCCGCCTAGTTATCGGAAAGTCATGGGTTTGAGCCCCAATGGAGGAAGAAGTCAAAAACTTTCTTGCGCATATCATGGTTGAACGACTTAATTTTAAATTGTGCTAGCCATTTTAGAAGAAACAAGCCTAAGGGGGTGGAGGGGGGCATTCCAATCGGGAAACCTCTGCAGGGGTCAAGGTAATATTCAGAATATGACAGGATAAATCCCATAGCTGCCGAAGAAGTACGGTGGTCTCTCGCACTATAGCGGCTGGCAAGGAATTTACCAGGGTCCCCTCCAATCACCGTCCCTCTTCAGGCAACTACGCCGAGCTCTCCCACTGGTCAGCCACCCTGACCACTGCGATTTTATTGATTTAAAATCGCTCCACGCTACGCATATCGCCATAAATTATACAAGGGTTGCAATTTTCAACACTTGTGTAATTTACACAAAGCACAACATAGCGAAAATTATACCCTAAAAGAGCTTAGGCCTACGGAATCTTTGCAATTACAGTGAATGAGTTTTGCTGTAGTGCTTGTCTGTTTTCTTAACTCTTACAAATTGCTAGATTTTGAGAGGTGAAAAGCAAACATTCAAATTTGTTTTGTCCCTTTGTCTGACCTCTTTTTCCGTTTTCTCTGCCACGTCGTAGTAAGTGTATCCATTTTTCTTCGTCAGTGATTTTCGGGTGGTGATAGATTCTGCACAGTAAAAAGTTGACAGCAAAGCACATTCTTTATTGCCGTAGTTGAACGCTTGGCAACCACTGAAAATGCATCACAAAGAAAAACTATTATGATGTCGTTAAGTCATTACCGGTATGATAAATTCCAACGAGATAGGTTTAGGGAAAAAGGTAACGATATATTTCATCCGGTCCGTTACAAATGATAAACAGACTACAGGGCAGCGCCAAAGCAATACTGGCGACTAGGATAGCATGTGGAGCCGGTCGATTAGCTACCTGCAAGGGGCACTGATACAAATGGAGGTAAATAAACGACGGCGTCTTTAGTCAAGCCGATGCAGGACTTCCACGCCTAAATCGGACATTTTCTTTTTAATTTTATGACAAAACGGATCCAAATTTTATGACAAATCGACCTCTTGTTTTCATTTGTAATCCACTCGAGGATAATTTTTAATCCACTTTTTTGTTTTTAACACTTTTGGGGTTGAAGGGGGGGAGGTGGATAATAGGAAAATGTGGTCTACATTTTTGACACCCTAAAAGGTTCTGCTGAAAAAAAATCTTCACCCCCCCCCCCCTTCGCTCCTACCCGGTCCATAATAACCTGACCCATCCCCTAACACCAAGATAAGCGTTTCTTATCACTACTCAGGCTACCTCTGGATGATATATCCTATAACCAAATTAAATTAAGTTTAGTGCAGACTGACACGTTTCCAAATGTTAAAAAATGCATCACATTTTCAGTTAAAGGAAAACATATTCTGGTTCAAAACATATTATTGAAAACACTATTTTTTAGAAGACAGAAATTAGTCTTCAAAACTTTGTAAACATTACGAGACGGATGGAGGGGGGGGGGACAAGGCATCTTTAGAAATCTTGAATTCCTTATGGGCACTTGTGATGGTAGTTCGTACTCTTCCTAAGAAAATTACGCCTTATATGCTGTGAATTCGAAAAAAGGCAACTCGATTGACAACAAGCCACGAACAATCTGGAAGGTTATAAAAAGGTCAGCGTGCAATCTGATGTCAAGCGTTCAAGTGATGTTAAGCCTGTTCTTGCATGACGTACATCATATGGCAAATTTCGCAAGCCAGGCAAACAGGCAGACTCTTTGTAAATTTGCGCTGAACTCTTTCGACCTTGTCAACATCACCCAAGAGTGAGGGTGACCAGACTTGGCTTGCGTATTCGAGCAGCCGTCTCACAAAAACTCACACCCTAATGGACACGCTCCCTCCCGGACAACAAAAAAAAAACACCGATTTCATGGCAAGCCTGCGGAAAGCGTTTTTTGGTGCAGCAATGATTTGTTGACTTTAAATCGAAATTTAAGCAGGTCCCGAATAGGTCCCGTATAGTAGGCAAACTGGTCTCCCCCAAGAGGTACTGGAAACCAATTTTGTTGATCCCGAAGTTATGAGAAATTGAAAATTTCAGCTACAACCAGGAACTTGTAGCCCTAAGTCCATACCAAGTTTGTCCCGATCACACGATATGATAACCAGTTTGCAAGAAATCGCCTTAGCAGACAGACAGGTAGTTTTAAAGTCTAGTAATTCTTCAGGACGTCGTCGTTCGGTAAAAAGGCCACTAGTGCGCCCTAGAGAATCCCGATTTTAAGAGATTAAGACAGTAACTTACTATTTCTTGCAGAGTACGACGCACTGGGTTAGAGTAACCTGCTTGAACAACTTGACAGGCTTAACATCAAGCATGAAACCCTTTCGATTTTTCCCAGCAGCGAAACGAGTCTGAATTGATGAATCACACTCTGTTATCAGGTAAAAGGCAACTATTGCAACAGTCGAGATGTTTAAAAATAAGAACGCCATGGACCTTCACTTGCTTACGGACGAAAAGCCTGTGAAAACGAGGTCTTTTTGAGTAGATAGGTCGACTACGGCACCACTGCACGTGACCGTGAAACGCAAAAAATAGTCATTTTCAAGTCCGAAATCCATCATTTTGAAATATTATTCTCTTACGTACTTGTTCCGTGACGTGCTCGGTATGTGAAATTCGGTTGCTGCAAGACAGCGTGCGAATGTTGTGGCCAAGAAAACAATAAATTGCGCAGCACATGACACAAAGTTAATAGCTTGCGAAGGTAGAATCACCGCAAAAAGTGGATAGGTCGATAAACTTGCTTTATTAACGTCCAGAAAAACCACACTGTTCAAAAATATATTCCCAAATAATGATATAGGAACGAGGTCCCGTGTTAACTCGGCGAACTGACAGTTCGCTGTAAGTAGGTTCAGCAGTCTGTAAGGTTTTAACGGTTTTTCTGCAGGATTAGTATTTCAGTGTAATCAATTTTTTATCGATGCACAGACATCCGTAGGACCAGGGGGTACTAACTCACCATCGCAACGTAACGTTACTGAAGGGTTACTAGCGCAAATAGCGCTCACCGCTTGACCAAAGACCGCAGAAGCATCGACAACATCGCGTTGGTAACCATACCTTAAGCCGGCCCGCGTTCAATTGAAGATGCCGGCAAATAAAGATTGCGCTGTCGTAAACTACCAAAACAATGTGATATTTTTTACAATCCGCATATGGCAAATGTTAGCTAACAAAATGCACCTTCCCGAAATGCACTGTCCCTTTCAGTGTTGTTTGTTGGCCAGTTTTAAGTTGCGGTATCGCAACGTACGGTGACTCATTGGGAAATACAGCAACTTTTTCCACACTTACAAAACTATTATGAAACCGGAACAAGATGGCCACGGGCGCAGTTTACCATCAGTACCTTCCTAAAGCACCGATCAGAACGAACCAAACGCACCACTGTTGGTGACAGTTCAGCTAATTTCCTATTATAGCCGTGTTGATTTGGCTTGCTTACGTCAACCATCGTCAGCGATGAATCTGTTTCCGTACCTCGCGCATGCTCAAAAGTTCCACCACTGGCAATCACCCATAACCACCTCCCAGAGATGATTTGTAATTTGCTCGCGGCTGGTCACATCCATTAGCCTATCCTGGTCCAATCAATTAGCCATGTCTGGTCACGTTAAAGGTATGACGTAACGAGTACTCTGTTGATCTTGTTGATTTTGCTGAGCTGCGATTGCAGTTTCGGAAGGTACTAAATGGCTGACGCAACATCATTGCGCACGCGTGCCGTCAAGTTTAGAGCCAAACTGTCTCTAACAGTGGTGCGTTCTGTTCGGTCGTTTAGGAAGGTACTGCATATGTCGCCCTATAGGTTGTAGTGCGTCTTATTCTGGCGATGGAATGCTCAAGTTCCGGTTTCATTAAAGTTTTGTGTGTAGAAAACAAAGGTGTTGCGTGTCCCAACGAGCCACCCAAGTAACAGCACGTGAACTAGCACCCATGCTGTACGTGCTAGTTCACGTGACAGCACGGGTGCAATAAAAGCCTCGTTTAACCTTTGCCAAATTTTACTCTTTAAATCCTGGTCTTAGGGAACCAGCACCCTCCCCCAAGACCAGGATTTAAAGAATAAACTTTCCAAAGGTCAAACAAGGCTTTTATTGCAATTAAAAAATTCTGAAAATTTGCTTTTTAAAAAGGCACTAAATTGTTGAAAATGATTGTTTTCCAGGGTTCCGAAGAACTTAAAGCAACCTTTAACTTCCATAGCGTCTCCCCAGCTTTTTGAATCCCATATTTTCTCTTTTGCCTTCTCCCGTCCCCCCGCCCCCACCAAAATGTACTACGTATGCTATTGCCTCTATTACCCAAAATTCGGGTTAGCCACTTCTTTTGCCTTGTTGTACAAGAAATTTGTTAGACGTGCCTTGGACTTGTTCCCAAATCAGTAGGCCCTGCTACGAGTCCTCCTTAGACAAACTCGAAAACTGTCAAAGAAAACACACGAAGTGGTGTGTCCCTATTCGTGACCTTCCTTACAGTGAACAGCTGCTCTTATTCAGCTAAGCTCCCGACACTTCGTGAGAGGTACGGCAAGGGGGGATGGGCGACCCTATTCTTACGTATTAATTCCTTTTTAACTGGTTTCACTTTTCCCCTATGTTTCACCGAAACTTTAACTTCAGTCGTGGTCAGTCTAATGCTACAGGGTCTGACTTCTAGACTCATCTGCCGTTTTTGCTTTTACTGAGCGTGTGGTGTACCCATGGACTGCCAGCCAGAGCATGTTGTTTCTGCTTCCTCGTTGAATACCTTCTTTCTTAGATTATCAGTTTTCACCTAAACTTTAGACCATGAGTACCTTCCTAAAGCACCGAATAGAACGCACCACTGTTAGAGAGTTTGGCTCCAAACTTGATGTTGCGCGTGCGCAGTGATGTTGCGTCAGCCGTTCAGTACCTTCCTAAACTACAACACAGCTCAGGAGAGTATTCGACAAGTCATACCTTCACCGTGACCAGACCTGGCTAATGGATTTAACCAGCATTGGTTAATAGACGTGACCAGGCGAGAGCATGCCAAATTACGAACCATCTCCGAGAGGTGGTTTGCTGGGGTGGAGGTTTGAGCATGCGCGAGGTAAGTTTTAACGAAACAGATCCACCGCTGACGATGTTGACGTCAATCAAGCCGCATCAACACGGATATTAGCAGGGAATGAGCCAAACTGTCACCAACAGTGGTGCGTTTGGTTCGCTCCGTTTGGTCGTTTAGGAAGGTACCGCATGTGTGGGCTTCCGGGATTCCCCGAAAGTTATCTATTAAATAACGATGAAGTGTAATGTGGAATACATTTAGGATAGACTCGGCCAATCAAAAATACTTGTCCGACGAACGGCTCTAGGCGGTTCGGGAGGGGGAAAGAGAGCGAATAAATAAATTGGCTATGTTCAGGAGTGAAATTTTACTTGGATTTACCGTCGTACGACGCGGGGGACAGCAGTGAGGCCCAATGAGCGGCCATCAAGATGAAAAAATTCCCTTTGTGTGGCTACTGGACCTTCAGATTTTCTGTAACTCCGTAAGGCTACGAAAAGTGCGTTTAGTGTCACCAGCACGATCTCTTGATTTATATTAAGTTTTATAAGAAAAACTAGCAGTCGTACCCGGCTTCACCCGGAGTTTTGTTTTGACCGTGGTGGTTTCCCAGTTTTCGCTCGGGGTTCTGAATCCTCACTGCTATAGTAAATGAAGTAAAATCAACATAACGACGTAGACGCATGAAACACCACAATAAAGATGTTGAACGAATGTCGGAAATGCACTCTACAGGAAGTATGGGTAGAAACCATGTAAAGGCATTCAGGCACTTTAAAAAGTTAACTATTTCTGCTCTTCATATGGGAACCGACTTCACGGCATTCTAATATAATAGGTGCTTGCAAACTATTTGGGCCATTGTTTGCTTAAAAGACTTAAGAGGCGATCTCCTCGTCACATTTCAGGTGCTGAAAAAAATCGACTTACCTTGTGTAAGTTTTGTGGACCACTATATTCCCCTGGTAGTCTTAAAATCAGTAAATGAGTGCACCAAATATCGTCGCATTGGTTTTAATATTTATTCTTTGTACACGAGGTAGGCGGAAAAGAAAGCAATATCTTCTTACTGGTTTCAAAATATAAACTTTGTTGTACACAGGTTTAGCAAAATGGGTCGCGGCCGAATGCGTACCACGGTCATGTGTGCACCGCGCGTTAACTAGGTTGGATTTCGCCTTTGAAAGCCCGTGATCTGCGTGGAGGACCCTTAGCACCTAATCATCTGACGCAAAAAAGATACGAAACGGGTGATCACGCTACCTGCCAATTTTTACCAGTTACAGTAGTTATGCTAACATTGGACGCAGTCCAACACCCTCCCCCTCCCAAAATAAAAACCATGGGAGAGGCCTCTGCCCCTTGACCCGAAGGCTATTATGAGAGCGCGGTTCCTCTCGTACTGAGCCGATTACTCCAGTCATCAGCAGGTGCCGTCTCTAAACTAGAATGTCTGAGGAAAACTAACGAGGCGACTGATCCAAACTCCCATTTTACATAAGCGTGACGTCATGGAGACGAGGAAAGTGGGCCAAGTTTTCCTCGTTCACTTACTGATCCAACATGGCTGCCATTACGCATTAGCAGAGATGGTAGTGTTTCTAGACTGTAGGAAGCGAGATATGGAAAATGTCTAAATTTAGAATTCCATTAAACAGATAAGCATTTTATTATGTTCTTACAAACATTACTCGCTGAGAAAAGATGTCGCAGCGATTATTGGTAATACAAGTGAGGCAGAAAACTGATGGGTTTTGGTGACGTTGACGGGCGTGGCTTACAGGAATCCATCTTACTCTTCCCTCTAGTTTAGAAACACGCCCGTAGGGTAAAACTCACGGTATAAATCCACTCAGCAACGTTTTCGAAAATTAAATTTATGGCAAAGTTATACCTTGGACTAAAACTCTCGAGATGGAGGATTCACGTACGGCTACCTGTAAGCAGAGTGTTCCTACCTTCCGCAGCTGCGATAGCATCGCCACAGCGAAATCCGTCACTGGCGTGTCACCTTAGGCTCCCTTCACACGTAGCCACTTAGCGGCGCAGCATAGAACAGAGTAGGGGCGTTCACATGAGTGGCGCTACAGAAGCGCCAGGTACCACAGAAGATTAAAGTGCCGCATATGAAGAAGCGCCACTGAGCGGCTACGTGTGAAGGCACCCTTCGACCACCTCACTGTCACACGAGTGACCGAGTTAAAAGGGAAATACCTTCGGAAATAGTTTGATCTCCCATGACGCAAGGTCGCACTCGTCTAACATCGGGTACACGGGCTGTGTATGGCGGTGAAGGTAGACGACTCGTCATCTCGAAAGGAGTTGTTAGTCCAAGGTTATACTACCTGGCGTTGGGGGGGAAGAGAATTAGACCTTAGAAATCCTTCATAGGATTTTTCGGGGCGAGGGGGAAAAAATTGTGCGTGGGAACAGGATAGTTTCGTGAAGACTACTTTCGGGGGAAGGGGTGCTGGAGGGAGAAAAGGGGCACAGAAATATCGTAGCCACGATTACAATGACACGGGTTTTCCTGCCCGGGGGATTGCTCTCTACGCATGTTTTAAGCCCAACCACAAGTCCGTGCGACCTCTGAGCAGAGCATCTCCATTACACATTATGGGAAGTTGTGGCACTATTCTGCAAAACTAAATTGAAGGAGATTATGCTAACGCTAAACAGGGTAATTCCACGGTAATTCCCGAGACACGGGAAGGCGTGCCCTAACATGGAACCAAAAAATTTGTCACGTTCATATTTAACCAGTTACAAAATGTGCCTTTATAACAATTTATTTAACAGTATACAGAATAGACTTAGTAAGCACAAACATCAAACCACAACAAGTGTAAATAACAATAAAACTTTTGTAACCTTAAGGTCAGGAACCTTAGCTGTAAGATTGTCGTCTGCTTCGATCAAAATAAGGATAGAAAACCTGAGATGGGTAATAAACTTCCTGTAGACCTGAGGAATACTGAGGTAAATCCCGTTTAAACTGCAAGTTGCTTCTGTAGGCACCTTGTGGATGAAATACCTGGGATGGGTAGTATACTTGCTGCACTTCGGCATATGGTGGTGGTGCTTCACGTTTGGCATGGACGTTGGCATAATAGGATTGCTCACTTGGATGGAATACCTGGGATGGATGCAAAATCTGCAGCGTAGCGTACGGCTGGTACTGATTGTAATGCGAACGGGGATAACGGCGGTAAGGGTAAGGTGAAACTGGTGGCTGCTGAACTAAAGATCGAGTGTAGGCACCAAGGACCCCTTGAGTTGATGATGGGTATACAGGAGCTTCAGGGACGTGGGGCAACTGATGGTACGTTGGTGGCTGTACAGAATCGGGTACGAGAACATTTGGTAGCAGAGGAGAATCATCATCTGGTTGATGATCACGGCTGTATCGTTGTCCAAGCCCAGTGTGAGGAGATGCAAAATCTTGCGCAGTAATTCTCTTCAGGACTTCTTCCGCTTCGTCATCTAGGAAAAAAACTGGTTGTCAAATTCACAATCGAGAAGAACGAACCAAATAGTCAATATTAAAGAATGACCTTGGGAATACAAGATAAAACTTTACTAGGACACCAACCCCAGGATTTCCGATTAGACCAGGCAGTCTCACCACTGGAAGCTCCAGTCGAGCTTAGAACGACCAACCTATACATAATGCATAGACTTTCAGATCACCGAGAAGACTGTAGCTACCAAGTTCGGCTGGACCCTCCCAGCAGCTACAGTGCCTGTCCTACCCAGCGGGACACCCCGAGCAGAAAACTCCCAGTCGGGACAGCTTTACTCGCAAGGGTAACTTGCCTAATTAAAACTTCTTAGCATATACAAGCATAAACTGCAAAGTGGACAGTAAATTAACGTTTACCTTCACTCTGTATCTGGATAACACCATGCATAGGGTGAACCACTGCAGGGGTAGAATTTCCCCCTAATCCAAGCTGGTTGCCACCATTATCTTGACCTGGTACCAGTACTGGGATGGAAGCACTGAAACGGCAGTGTTAAAATTTACCCTTACGATACCATACGAACCAAGACATGAAGTACAGCAAAGAAAATCCCGGGGGGGGGGGGAAGTATAGAGGTTAATTTACCCCTATGGAATCCAGAAGAGGACGACCCTCAGCTTGGTAAAGCTGCCACTAAATGCTTAACACTAACTACAGCCTACTGTTGTATACCTTGGGTAGCCACCATTACTAAAAGAAGAGTTGAAATCAGCACGGCGTGTCGGCCTAGATTCGTAATTCGGTTGGTTGGGAAAAGATGGGAATTTGTATGCATCGTAAGGTGCGGCTGCAGGATTGTAGGCATCGTGCGTCAAGGAGTTGTGGCCATGAACAACCCTCGGAGCTGGGCGGGTATAAAAGTAAACTGGCTTGGCCTAGAATTGGGGGAAATATTAAGCAACTAAAATATTGCAAAATTTTAAATGCTAGATCAGTTTTACACTTCATGCCCGCCAAGTAAGAAATGAAATACCCTGCCGTGCGAATTTATGAATTTACCGCCAAAAAAACAATGACTTACCGTAGGTTTGATGACGTTCACAGGCACGTAAGGTAAGCGGCTAGAGTTTGAAAGGCTACCTTCTGGCTTGTCGGATTCCTTATGGTGTTGGGAATGTGCAGCATTGCTCTGATAACAGCACAGTCCTTTATTGGTACGACAACAAAACGCACCATAAAGACATTCATGGGTCAAGCAAATATTCCCACCATTGGAGCACCCATATGGATTACCACACCAAGGGTAACCTGGAAAAGAATTTGCGTTAGTGAAGTGTCCCTGCAATATGTTCACTCCCGTGCATTCCTAAGACTAAACTCCCAGCCTATGTTTTGTAGCTGGCGTTCGCCAATTTACAAGGTTTAATGAAAAGCAATGGTCACCCAAGCAACGTTAATTCCTGATAGCAAGACCAATTGAACTCTGATATAGTGCAAATCTACACCATGATAATTGTCCATATCTGCACCATCACACAAGCTTCAACTCAAAATTCGTCAGGTAGGATTTTAATATAAAGGCAATAAAATTGTCTTGAGGGCAAGTTACAAATTGTTACGTCGCCTATAGTCTGTTCCACATTATGTTTGCAGGAGACTCTTAAGATGACCACTTTCCTTGCACTTACGAGTGCAGAATCATGTGGACATCACAATGGCAGACTCCAGTTACTGTTAAGAGTCTACGAGTAGGATATTCACATGTTTTTGCACTCTTCGTGGAAGGAAACGTGGGATTATGCAGTCATTTTCCTGCAACCTTAATGTGGAACAGACTATAGACAGTAGCGGACGGACGAGGGCTACCCCCCCCCCCCTCCCCCACCGAGTTTAAGAACTTGGCACTATCTCCAGATATGGAACGAACAAATACCTGATCTAGACAGTACAAACACCATGCTCAGCATCCACAATACAAGCCTCAAACCCCAATTTACGATTGGAAGTGATTAGTTAGAAAAACACTTGCGATTGGGTTCATCTACCGACTTCGAGTGATAGGATCATGCCAGTTTTTATTGTTCTTGGAATAACATGGCGAATTGACGAAAATACAGAACAAGATCTTCACTGACAAGTGCCCCCTCCGTTCTTTACGCCACTGTACACAGTGGTCCATAAAACTCAAGCAAAAATTACTCCAAAGCTTTCTAAATTACTTTCCATATCCAAAGTCCCATTCGATTCAGAAAAATTAGGTCCTTTGGAAGAAACTCCGTTCAGTGTAGCCATGATGTACCACATTCGCTGGGAAATCATACGGTGGGGGGGGGGGGGGGGGTACAGGCGGCCAAGCGAATACCACGACCACTTTCCGTTGAGGCCCAGGTCCTATCCTGGCCTCAAGTCATTCCCTGGCTTCTTCGGGAAGAGAAGGGTCCTATGGTGGTCTGTAGACCGCCGCATCTACAGGCCCGGAATGGTAGTCCTGCGGGCTGCCCCAAGTGCCGTGGTGGCATGTAAGGCCTCAAATCCAATTCGCGGTAGGGGAGTGAGATATGCGAGCTCATAAGGGACCCGTCATTTAACTAACTTGCAAGCGCGCTTTAAAGCGCGATTATTTTACCTTATATTAGTCTTATTTTTATCTTGCATGTGCGTCCAAATCCATAACTCGGTCAAATTTTGACCGATTTTGAAGTTTAAATACACCATTCGAACCGTTTTTTCGAGAGCTATCCAATGGTGCTACTGAAAAGTCGGTAGTTCAAATAGTTTGAATTATTTAGCAAAAACTAAATTATAACCGAAAAAGACCTTAAAAATTTGTTATGGAATCCACAGTTGGAAAAAAAAAACACCTATATCAAAAAAATAAAATTCTGAATCAGTATTGGGTGTGCTATGGTACCAACTGTATTGGTAACAGGGGCATTGTCAGAATCTTGGGTGAAAGTCATCTGCCTTACAATCGTGTTGAACTGTCGAGCCCATAACCATAATTCGCCTTATATTCAAGCCTCCTTACCATCCCATATCCCTGTACCAATGCAAGCCGTTATCTACAAACATCAAGTATCAACTTCACTCAAGCATTCCAACTGATTAAGTTTGAATTCTGTTGCTGTACTAAATTCATCACTATGCTGCATGATATACCACTAGCAAAATAATGCTGCAAGTCAAAGGGTTAAAAGGCCTCAAACCTAGTTCGCGGTAGGGGAGCGAGATATGCGAGCTCATAAGGGGCCTGTCATTTATGACCGGGGTGGGTGGGAAGGATTACGCGGAGAAAATAAACATGTGACCACATTTTTAACGACCCCAACCCCCTTAATCTTTCTACTGAAGGTCCCATAAAAAAATCACAAGTTTTAAGAGAGTTTGAAAAAGTGCAAATAGGGACCAATTTTCCCATTTTCCAAAATGCTATTTCGATTCCGATAAAGTGGATCCTATTTAACAAAAAGACACCCATTTTCTTTATTCCTATGAGCGCAGGGTCCCAAAAATAGTGCTTGCCATTTACACCTATTGAAAATGCTGTGCCCTATCTTTAGGCTGTAGTGCCTTCAGATTGTTCCAATGTTGCTCCTCCCCCCTGAAATCTGCGGGTCAGGATACTAGAAATGCAAGAAAAGGACATTTTAGGGTTACCGCCCTTTACTGCTAGATCAAGACGTGCTAACCTTTTCTTTACCCCAAACAGCTTTTAATTTTAAGTAATTTTCGCGAGTCGTATGGTACATTACGACACCGACCAATAAAAGATCTGAATCCTTGATAATGAACCGAAACTTCCACTTACAAACTGAGCACGTGTGTAAGGAAGCCCGCAAAATGTTTCTTTACGTTCAGCTTCCGCTAGCTGGAATGCTGACGTCACAGAATTTACATTGAACCTTAATCTGCCCGAAAATTGAATTGTATACAGGGTAGTCCACAAAAGTTACGACCCAAGATTTTCCAAATTTTCTAGTTAGCACTCCCTTAGAACCAGTATAGGACAAATCAAATCGGAAAAAATGAAGATCAGTATTCTGGTTCTTTCTGAGGGGCGCTAACTAGAAAGGTTGGATTTAGCGTAGATTCACGTTTCCTATAGTTGGATTTCGTTTGGAAAAAATAAGGGCAAAAGCACAAATCAGAAGGTCAACCTGCACAAATGTGTCATTGCACCGAATGACAGTTCTCAAATTTTAAAAAAAAGGACCCACTTGGAATCGAATAGCACTTGGATCCAGAAAAACAGTCCCTATTTGTGGAGACATACGGTTTCTAGGGCATACTAAGGAGGTAAAGACAAGTCAAAAAGTCCTATGCAACACCTATCCAAAAGTGCTTGGTTACCGAGATATCGCAGTTTTAGAGAGCATTTTATGCCGAGTATATTTAAGTCATGGCTTAGTAGCAGTGTCCGACTGGCTGCAAGGCGTACGCCTTTCTGTGGCCTCAAGGCCTCTCCAGACAAGAAAATTTCGTGCGAAGCAATGCGCTACTACGTGCCTGCAAGGTCACAATTGCTGCAATCGTATGGTTTGGTGTTACGTTAAGGACCTATACAAGTCTTTTTTACACTATATTGCGACTCCGTGCAGCCGCGAGCACCCAGTCTGGTTCCAACACTCAAAGTTTCCGTAATGAAAAATAAGTTAGAAGTAATGATCTTCAATTAAGAAAGGAAAAGAACGCAGAAATTCTTTATTATTCCTAGGAAAACCCGGCTTCCTGAAACTGGGCAGCCCAAGTATGTTCATTTGTTCAACTTTAAAATAAAGCCTTCGTTAACTAGCTGACAGCCGTAAGGGGAGAATGTAAATGTCGTGTTCCAACGATCGGGGGGGGGGGCCCGCAAGCCATTTAGCCAACTGGTTCATTTGCTTTTCATCCTGGGTTTTTCAAGTGCGAAATTTACAGCCACAGTTGCACCGCATTTAAAAAAAGCGTTCACGAACGATGGTTAACATTTTCAAAAGGCCTGCCTTCCTGACGAGTCAGATCAGCTATTTCAATGTCTTATAAAAAAAAGTGTTTCAGCTTCCGAATCAGCTCGGAAGGTTTACAACGCTCGTTAAATACGCATGCCCCCGCCCCCCTCCCCTCAAAAAATTACAACAGCCGTAAAGTGGACTCCATTTTATTATTTTAACTGCAAAAAGTAATAAACATAAGAGGAAGATAAACGCCCCTGGGCAGGAAAGGAGGGACAGGGTACGTTGGAATCATACCTCCCCCCCCCCGGAAAAGCTTTAATGCTAAAAATGCCTCCATAATATGGGAGAAAAAGTACTATGTAGAAGCCTGATACGGCAGCGATTTACCGTAAAATGCTTCAGCTTTACCCTCAGTCTTCAACTTCTGCATACAAACGAGTGCACGCAATTTAAGGCCGTCCCGCGTACTGAGCGACTTGGCCGTGTCTAGGTTGCTGCAGCCAATGAAAATGATTAGTGCGTGGTTTTAAATAAACGGTAAGCATTCTCATTGGCTGCAGCGCCTGACCACGCGGGCGGCTTAAAAAGAAACCATACTTCACAAAGCAGAAGTTCATATCCGCAACCACCAATCAGCCCATCCCAAAAAATAAAAGAAAGCATGCCGCACAGTACATTAAACCGCATTTAACACGCAACTTTTGGGTGAAACTTCTCCCAAAAAAAGTGGTCCCTGGGTCACCAACTACCCAACTGGCCTCTCCCACCAGGCTGCGTCTGGCTGCTGTGAATACAATACTGCATGTTCACACTGGACATTTTGTGCTCACGCAACTACGAAAACAGTTATCAAAAGCAGCGATGCTTTTTACAGCTATGAGCAACATTTATTGCGTTTAGAAATTAACCTATGCTATCCTTAAATATTAAGTTTTTTTTAATTTAACCCGACAAACGCAATTCGATTAGCACGAATTTTGTCACAGGTTGGTGCACCGTACTGGACCAAGAGTTTGTGGAGCTATGAATTTGGCCTTAACACGCAAGATGCATTATTGGATAGGTGTTGTATAGGACTTTGACTTGTCTTTACCTTTTTAGCACGCTCTGGAAGTTTGTCAGTTTTATTCTGAAACGAGGCTCTTATGTGCAAATTTCGTTACGAATTTGACCAGTGTAATCAGTCAAGCCTGCGCGGGGGACGTGGCGTGGTTTCATTGCTACACTGAACGAAGTCTAAGTTTTGAAAATGTTTAGACACGTAAACGGGCGCAGATAAAGGGCACTTCGACGCATACTTTTAAGTCTTTATTCAAACAGTATAGTTAATGCGGATGCTACAGCGATTACCTAAATTAGGTAGCATTATAAATAGTCTTGACCAACTAAGCGAGACGTTCATATAATCTTAAAAATCGTTAGAAGCCACCTGATACTGTAGTGTACATGACACCGCTAACTGCAGACATAGGCCCTTTCCATACTAAAACTACCATTTTTACTAAGAACTTTTACTATAGCGTTATAAATACCTGGTTTTTGAAAGTCTGGTCTTCGGTCATAGTCGATGTTTTGTTGCGAAGGTCTTTGGTTTAAAGCCCGTTGTGCCGCCAGAGCAGTGAGCACGTAGTGTTGTCCAGGTACAAGTGTACGCATCATGTATCGATGCGCCTGGGATCCGTCACTGCAATAAAACAAAGCATTACAGCACGCTTTTTATTTTAATATAGGCGCCTTTGCCAAAAATACTTCACGAACGCGTAAACGTGGACATTGGTAATCTTAGTACCGAAGCTTCGTAAATATACAGGGTGGTCCAAAGAGAAATTTTAAGTTTAAACTTTTAAAACACCGTCCAGAACAGTAAAGGGTCAGATGTGGTCTAATAACGGGCAGTTTTGAAAGTCCCTTTACGGTTTTGGAGGGGTGTAAAAGTTTGAACTTACATGTCCCCTCTGCCCCTCACTCACAAAAGAACACCCAACCCTCAGGTCTACACCAGAAAATAAACTAAAAACTTGCAGGCTACACCTAAATCAAATAAACTGCTTTTAATTTTTTTTAGCAACTTTGTAATATGTGGTTAGCCTAATTTAGTGTGTTTATGGGGCGTATTTTACAAAACGTTTTACTACATTGAAGCTTACGTTCTGTTCAGATTGAATTTTAAAAAAGGAATAAAGGTACCTAATGAGGTGACTTGAAAGAAAATCCTTTGCCCACTCGGGTTTCCAGATGTGCCCTCTGTCGCCCCCTCCCCAAACAATTCAATCCTGACGCCATCACTGTCCCCCCAGAAACATTGGTTTAAGGACCTACGTCAATTACAGGCCGTATCACTTTAGAGATCAACAAAAAAATACGTATAGTAGTGCGGCCGCTTAAGAAAAATGTTCAAATTTTAATCGAACGGAAAAGTGACTGGTTTCATAAGAATAAAGCCCACCCGCATAAAGAATAAAGCCCACCCGCATAGAGAACAATGTTATTTTTCCGGTCTTAAGCTTGCAGCATATTACTCCAGTTTCGTCAAGTGACGGGCTGTCAAAATTTCTCTGGAATAACAGCATGCAAATTAGAGGAGCCGGGTATACTGCTCCGTCCCGACCCGTTGACGACGGGATTGTAGAGGCAGAACTCTTTCAGTCGAAAACTGATCGCATCGGTGAAGTATACACCTGCCTTCAGTCGACGGCCGTCGTCCGGCAAGCGCCTGTGTACGACGTCTTTGCCTTGCCAAGTACAGATGCGACTCTATTTCCGTTGCTTTCTGGATCAAATGTTATGCCCGAGCGCAAAAATTACCTACTTTACTAAGACTTTCTATTTAACCTTAAGGTCACTAAAAGTCCTTCATTCGTCCAATTTGGGCGCGATCAAATTTAAATGCTTAATAGAGCAGACTGAAACGATGGCGACGGAAGCAATGTGCGCTGCATCATCCGTTGCCGTCAGTCGTCGGAACGGGATGGAATAGTAAGCTACAAGCCAGAAGATTTGTTCAGTCTTAAGCCTAGCAAATACCACTTTAATCTGGTGAGCTCAAGGTTGGCAACACTATCATTTCAGGCTTTAAAGCGAGTAAGCATAGTCCAGTGGTCACGTCTTCGGTAAATCAAGCGACCACCGGTTCGAATGCTGGGAATTAACAAAATCTTCAAAAATATCCTCCAAAACCAATCCCAGGTCCGTGCGAACCTGTGATGAGTGGCGCCGTTCGTAAATAAACACTCGATCAAACATTCAAAATGTTTTTACCGAAAAATACCATACAAGCCGTCTGGGAGAAGTTCCAGCTACGGCTCCAACCGCAAAAGTGAGAACGGACACTTAAAACATAAAAAAAGAATCCAGCCAACCTTACCGACCATTTGAAGTCCGTGATATCAAATGTCAAGCTTAGGACTAAAAACAAGAAATCAACATTCCCACAGCGTCGCTAATGCAGAAAAAATTA
>JAHWFP010241650.1:93792-120529 GCA_023313725.1 Lithobius niger
AAAACTAAATTGAAGGAGATTATGCTAACGCTAAACAGGGTAATTCCCGAGAGACGGGAAGGCGTGTCCTAACATGGAACCAAAACAATTTGTCACGTTCATATTTATCCAGTTACAAAATGTGCCTTTATAACAATTTATTTAACAGTATACAGAATAGACTTAGTAAGCACAAACATCAAACCACAACAAGTGTAAATAACAATAAAACTTGTGTAGCCTTAAGGTCAGGAACCTTAGCTGTAAGATTGTCGTCTGCTTCGATCAAAATAAGGATAGAAAACCTGAGATGGGTAATAAACTTCCTGTAGACCTGAGGAATACTGAGGTAAATCCCGTTTAAACTGCAAGTTGCTTCTGTAGGCGCCTTGTGGACGAAATACCTGGGATGGGTAGTATACTTGCTGCACTTCGGCATATGGTGGTGGTGCTTCACGTTTGGCATGGACGTTGGCGTAATAGGATTGCTCACTTGGATGGAATACCTGGGATGGATGCAAAATCTGCAGCGTAGCGTACGGCTGGTACTGGTTGTAATGCGAACGGGGATAACGGCGGTAAGGGTAAGGTGAAACTGGTGGCTGCTGACCTAAAGATCTAGTGTAGGCACCAAGGACCCCTTGAGTTGATGCTGGGTAAACAGGAGCTTCAGGGACGTGGGGCAACTGATGGTACGTTGGTGGCTGCACAGAATCGGGTACGAGAACATTCGGTGGCAGAGGAGAATTATCCGGTTGATGATCACGGCTGTATCGTTGTCCAAGCCCAGTATGAGGAGATGCAAAATCTTGCGCAGTAATTCTCTTCAGGACTTCTTCCGCTTCGTCATCTAGGAAAAAAACTGGTTGTCAAATTCACAATCGAGAAGAACGAACCAAATAGTCAATATTAAAGAATGATCTTGGGAATACAAGATAAAACTTTACTAGGACACCAACCTCAGGATTTCCGATTAGGCCAAGCAGTCTCACCACTGGAAGCTCCAGTCGAGCTTAACAACGACCAACCTATACATAATGCATTCACATGCATTTTGTGAAAGTGAGACTTTCAGATCACCGAGAAGACTAGCTACTAAGTTCGGCTGGAGTTCAGCAGCTACAGTGCCTGTCCTACCCAGCGGGACACCCCCGAGCAGAAAACTCCCAGTCGGGACAGCTTTACTCGCAAGGGTAACTTGCCTAATTAAAACTTCTTAGCATATACAAGCATAAACTGCAAAGTGGACAGTAAATTAACGTTTTTCTTACCTTCACTCTGTATCTGGATAACACCATGCATAGGGTGAACCACTGCAGTGGTAGAATTTCCCCCTAATCCAAGCTGGTTGCCACCATTATCTTGACCTGGTACCAGTACTGGGATGGAAGCACTGAAACGGCAGTGTTAAAATTTACCCTTACGATACCATACGAACCAAGACATGAAGTACAGCAAAGAAAATCCCGGGGGGGGGGGGAAGTATAGAGGTTAATTTACCCCTATGGAATCCAGAAGAGGACGACCCTCAGCTTGGTAAAGCTGCCACTAAATGCTTAACACTAACTACAGCCTACTGTTGTATACCTTGGGTAGCCACCATTACTAGAAGAGTTGAAATCAGCACGGCGTGTCGGCCTAGATTCGTAATTCGGTTGGTTGGGAAAAGATGGGAATTTGTATGCATCGTAAGGTGCGGCTGCAGGATTGTAGGCATCGTGCGTCAAGGAGTTGTGGCCATGAACAACCCTCGGAGCTGGGCGGGTATAAAAGTAAACTGGCTTGGCCTAGAATTGGGGAAATATTAAGCACACCATTATTAGAAGCAATATTATAAAATTTTAAATGCTAGATCAGTTTTACACTTCATACCCGCCAAGTAAGAAATGAAATACCCTGCCGTGCGAATTTATGGAGTGACCACCGCCAAAAAAACAATGACTTACCGTAGGTTTGATGACGTTCACAGGCACGTAAGGTAAACGGTTTGAAAGGCTACCTTCTGGCTTGTCGGATTCCTTATGGTGTTGGGAATGTGCAGCATTGCTCTGATAACAGCATAGTCCTTTATTGGTACGACAACAAAACGCACCATAAAGACATTCATGGGTCAAGCAAATGTTGCCACCATTGGAGCACCCATATGGATTACCACACCAAGGGTAACCTGGAAAAGAATTTGCTTTAGTGAAGTGCCCCTGCAATATGTTCACTCCAGTGCATTCCTAAGACTAAACTCCCAGCCTATGTTTTGTGGCTGGCGTTCGCCAATTTACATGGTTTGATGAAAAACAAATGGTCACCCAAGCCCCGTTAATTCCTGATAGCAAGACCAATTGAATTCTGATATAGTGCAACTCTACACCATGATAATTGTCCATACCTGCACCATCACACAAGCTTCAACTCAAAATTCGTCAGGTAGTGTTTTAATATAAAGGCAATACAATTGTCTTGAGGGCAAGTTACAAATTGTTATGCCGCCTATAGTCTGTTCCACATTATGTTTGCAGGAGACTCGTAAGATGACCCGTTTCCTTGCACTTACGAGTGCAGAAACATGTGGACATCACAATTGCAGACTCTACACAGTTACTGTTAAAGAGTCTACGAGTAGGATATTCACACGTTTTTGTACTCTTAGTGGAAGGAAACGTGGCATTATGCAGTCATTTTCCTGCAACCTTAATGTGGAACAGACTAGACAGTAGCGGACGGACGAGGGCTACCCCCACCCTCCCCCACGAGTTTAAGAACTTGGCACTAACTCCAGATTTAGGACGAACAAATACGTATGATCTAGACAGTACAAACACCATGCTCAGCGTCCACAATACAAGCTCAAACACTCATTTAAGATTGGAAGTGATTAGTTAGAAAAAACTTGCGATTGGGTTTATCTACCGACTTCGAGTGACAGGATCATGCCAGTTTTTATTGCTCTTGGAATACATTTTTCTTGCATTGCTTGACGAAAATACAGAACAAGATCTCCAATGACAAGTGCCCCCTCAGTTCTTTACGCCACTGTACACAGGGTGGTCCATAAAACGCACAAAAAATTACTCCCAAAGCTTTTTAAAGAACTTTCCGTATCCAAAGTCCCATTTGATTCAGAAAAAATTAGGTCCTTTAGGAAGAAACTCCGTTCAGTGTAGCCATGATGTACCACATTCGCTGGAAATCATCCGGGGGGGGGGGGAGGAGTTACAGGCGGCCAAGCGAATAGCACGACCACTTTCCGTTCAGGAGACCCAGGTCCTATCCCTGCCTCAGTCACTCCCTGGCATCTTCGGGAAGAGAAGGGTCCTGTGGTGCTCTGTAGACCGTCGCCTGTACAGGCCCGGAATGGTAGTCCTGGGGGATGCCCCAAGAGCCGTGGCATTTAAGGCCTCAAACCCAATTCGTGGTGGGGGAGTGAGATGAGAGCTCATAAGGGGCCTGTCATTTATGGCCGAGGGGGGGGGGGGGCCGAGCGCGGAGGAAAAACATGTGACCAAATTTTTAACGACCCCCCTAACCCCCTTTAATATCTTTCCACTCAGGTCCCATAAAATTACAAGTTAAGGTTTGAAAAAAGTGCAAATAGGGACCAATTTTCTGGATCCAAAATGCTATTTCGATTCCGATAAAGTGGGTCCTATTTAACAAAAATAAACCCATTTTCTTTATTCCTATGAATGCGGGGTCCCAAACATAAGTGCTTGCCATTTCCACCTTTCATTGAAATGTGGCTGTGCCCTTTCTCTATAGGCTGTAGGGTCTTCAGATTTCTGCTTCTGCCATTTTTCCAATGTTGCTTCCCCCTACTTTAAACGGGACAAAGCCAATTGGGCTCAGTGGTAAATAAATACGGATTCAAACATTTACGTTGACTTTTGGAATGTCAAGACTGCCTGAGCGGGGAAATCGAACACACGACCTTCGGATTTAAAGGCCGGAGTCCTCACCGCTCAGCCATACTGACATGGCCTACAGCATGGCCATGTCAGTATGGCTGAGCGGTCAGGACTCTGGCCTTTGAATCGGAAGGTCGCGGGTTAGATTCCCCGCTCAGGCAGTCTGACATTTAGTCCAAAAGGCAGCGTAAATAGGTTTGCATCCGTATTTTTTTACAGTATATTAAACCCCACCACAACACGCAACTTTGGGGTGAAAACTTTAACAATTTAGACGGCCAGTTTTTGAGCTCCGACACTGACAGATTATCCGTTTATCTTCCGTACCAAGTTGCCCCTTGGTCCCAACTAACCGACTGGCCTCTTCACCCATTAGGCTTAGTCTGGCTGCTGTGATATAATACTGCAGTGTTTAACACTGGACATTTCGTGCTCACGCAACTACGAAAATAGTTATCAAAAGCAGCGATGTTTTTTACTGCTTTGAGCAACATTTATTGCGTGTAGAAATCCTTTAATATTAAGTTTTGGAAAATTTATTAACTCCTTGGACAAGCGATAGACGTAGTTGCAGTTTAAACGCAATTCGATTAGCACGAAATTTTGCCACAGGTTGGTGCACCGTACTGGAGATTTTGTGAAGCTATGAATTTGGCCTTACACGCAAGTATGGTGTACGAGGTCACAATAAAGCGTGCCTCTTGCAGGTATTCAGTGACAGGCCCCAATTAACCATGACTTAAATACTCATAAAATTATTGGGGTGTAATAGGGAGATATCTCGGTGTAACCAAGCATTGTGGGATAGGTGTTGTATAGGACCTTTGTTTTTTCCTCAGCACGCCCTGAAGTGTCGGTTTTATTCTGAACCAGACGAGGCTCGTTATGCGCAATTTTTGTTACGAATTTGACCCGAGTGTAGTCAGTCAAGCCTGCGCGGGGGACGTGGCGTGGTTTCATTGCTACACTGAACGAAAGTTGAAAATGTTTCGACAAATAAAGCCAGTACGCGTGCAAATAAAGGGCACCTCAACTCGTATAGGTCAAGTTTTTACCTCAATAGGTAGCGTTACAAAGTCTTGGCCAATTAAGCGAGACTGAAGATGTTCGTATAATCTCAAATCTTCAGAAGCTACCCGATATACTGTACTGTAGTGTACATGACACCGCTAATTGCAGATATTTCCTTACTAAAACTACCATTTTTAGTAAGAACTTGCTACTACAGCGTTATAAATACCCGGTTTTTGAAAGTCGGGTCTTCGGTCATAGTAGTCGATCTTTTGTTGCGAAGGTCTTTGGTTTAAAGCCTGTTGTGCCGCCAGAGCAGTGAGCACGTAGTGTTGTCCAGGTACAAGGGTACGCATCATGTATCGATGCGCCTGGGATCCGTCACTGCAATAAAACAAACCATTACAGCACGGTTTTTTTAAAATAATTTATTACATGATGTACCCCGAAGCTTATAAGTTTGTATGGGTTACATTGGACAATACAACCAAAACTTAATATACTGTACAAATATTTACAAAAAAAATACAAATCAACATAAATTATACAATGTTACACAATTAGTTAAATAAGTAACTATAGGCGCCTTTGCCAAAAATACTCCACGAACGCGTAAACGTGGACACTGGTAATCTTAGTACCGAAACTTCGTGAATATACAGGGTTGCCCCCCAAAAAAATTAAGGAGCAAATTTTTAAGTTTAAATTTGAACACCGTCCAGAACCGTAAAGGGTCAGATGTGGTCTAATAACAGGCAGGTTTGAAAGTCCCTTTACAGTTTTGGAGGGTGCTAAAAGTTTGGACTTACATGCCTGCCCCCCCGCCCCCCCCCCCAAAAAAAAAACTCAGGTCACCACCAGAAAATGACCTGAAAAATTGCAGGCTAAATCTAAAATAAACAGCTTATTTTTTAAATTTATTCATATTTTTTAGCAACATTGCATATGTGTGTTTATGGGGCGTGTTTATGGGGCGTATTTTACAAAAATTACTATATTGAAGCTTACATATGTTCAGATTTAATTTAACGGAATAAAAGTACCTACTGTGGTGGTCTTGAAAAAATCCTTTGCCCACTCACGTTTCCAGATGCGACTTCTGTCGGCCCCCCAAACAATTCAGTCCTGACGCAGTCACTGTCCCCAAGAAACATTGGTTTTCGTTAAGCACCCACGTCAATTACAGGCCGTATCACTTTAAAGAGATCTACACAAAAAAATGTAGTGCTGCCGCCACGAAAGAAACGTTCAAATTTTTAACGAATGGAAAAGTGACTGGTTTCATAAGAATAAAGCCCACCCGCATGGAGAACCAATGTTATTTTTCGGCGTTAAGCTTGCAGCACATTACTCCGTTGCATAAAGTCACGGGCCGCCAATTTCTGTTTGGAAGAGCCGTCGGCTGACGGGATTGTAGAGGCAGAATTCTTTCAGCTGAAAACTGATCGCATCAGTGAAGTGTACATCTGCCATTAGTCGACGGCCGTCGTCGTCGTCCGTCAAGCACCTGCATACGACGCCTTTCCGTTGCTAAATACAGATGCGACCCTATTTTCGTTACCTTCCGGACCAAATGTTATACCCGAGCGTAAAGAATATACTACCCAATTTACTACGACTTTCTATTTAATACGTAAGGTCACTACAAGTCCTTTATCTGTATTGCCAATTTAGGCGCGATCAAATTTAATGCTCAATGGAGCAGAGTGAAACTATTGGTGACTGAAGCAATGCGCGTTGCATCATCCGTTGCCGTCAGTCGTCGGAACGGGATGGAATAAGAGTGCTACAAGCTAACCCAAAAGATTTCAGTCCGAAGCCTAGCAAATACCATTTTAATCTGGTGAGCTGTATACCATGCGCAACGGCTATTTGCCGTGACATCACAATGAGTTAGCCAATGACGAACGAGAACGGCTGTTTGGCCGTCTGATTGGACTAGTCCAGACACGTGATATACACGTCACAGCAAACAGACATGGCGTGTGGTATAGCAACGCTGGTTTCGAGTGTGCGCGGGAGAAGCCAACATCCGGGGGGCCGCTCGCGGTTTTTTTTCGAATAGCGCCGCTCAAAGGTTTAGCACGCCATTACAGGCTTTAAAGCGAGTAAGCTAGCCCAATGGTCACGTCCTCTAAAATCAAGCGACCAGCGGGTCGAATGCCGGCAATAAAACCGACTGACAAAAAAAATCCTCCCAGAACCATGCAATCCCAGGCCCGTGCGAACCCTGTGATGCCAGTGGCGCCGCTCGCACGATGAAGCATCCAACATTTTTTTTAGCGAAAAATACCATACAAGTTCGCAGGAAGTTGAAGCATCCATGTTGTTGACTATTGTGCAGGCCTATTCCCCGTTTGTAAAAAGCCCTCTGGGAAAGATGTTCAGCTACGGCTCCAACCGCAAAAGCGAAAACTGACACTTAATCCGAGATGTGATATTAAAAGATTTCTGCCAACCTTTCCGGCCATTTGAAGTCGTGATATCACACGTCAAGCTTAAGACTTAAACATGGAATAACATTCCCACAGCGTCGCTAATGCCGGAAAAATTTAAAATGGTCCGATGACTGCCAACAGTTCAGCCCTGACACCGGGGGGGTGGGGAGGGGGGGAACCTCCTAGGGCTTTAAATTCACCGGAAATAAAAATGCACCAAAACCCTGCCCCGTCCAGGGGTGCCTTCGAAAATTATCCTGGTTGGATCGAGCAAAAGTAACTCGTTGCTTCTACATGCCACGAATTGTATCATTTTTAACCCAAAATCGTCACTAGAAGATTAGTCATCGTAGCGACTCCTTCGTGAAAATAATTTTAAAATATTTTGAAGAGCAAGCAGGAGTGTATTTACGTACTTGCAGTTAAGAAACGTTGAATATTTAAATCACTACTTTTAGTAGAATCGTACGCACATTTCAAGCATATCCGTGTCCGTGACACCTCGCAGCGGCGCTATTCGAAAAAACCCAGCGACCACCTCAAAAAGCCGCGAGCGGCCCCCCGGGTGTTGGCTTCTCCCGCGTACACAACAGCGTTGAACACAGATTCTCCGTTTCTGGTTGGTCGATAATCAAATCGTTTACTGTGTTAGCCCCCTGTCCCCCTAGAACAAAGCACGGCTTGCATGGTTTTTTCGTTTTAGTTACTGCCTGAAGTGTAATTTCAATGCCGTATGCACAGGTACTAGTCAACTAGTACATGCAACAGCGCGTTTCTTCGCAGCCTGATGGAGATACAATTTTATTGAACTTACCTCGTTGGAGCGTGCTGTTGCGGTGCAGGCTGGTCACCAACCATTTTGTCGGTTGCATTTTGCTTAGCAGGCTGATTGCCAACCACTTTGTCGTCAGTTGCGTTTAGCTTAGCAGGCTGCATTGTAGTTGGTGGCAGGGGCGTTGTCCTGTTAATTTGGAACTTCATGGTTTCGTTCATTTTAAACGAAGTCACAGACCCAATGGCCAGCACTACCAACAACCTGTAATAAGTAACAAAAATAAAACCTCTGCGAGAGCTACAGTTTACCTTTAAACCTTTGTGCACTCCGCAGAATCAGAATTAAAAAACCATATAGTCGTCCTGTGCAGGGAACCACAAGTCATTTTGCTCTTAAACAGAAAGCAGTAATAGTCGACCCATGCGTTAACATACGCCGTTCTAGCTACCCGCTACCCACCAAAACTGAATCACGACTTTCGGCCTTTTTCACGTTTGGTTTGATTTAGAATAACCCCAACCTTTAATTTGACCCTACGTTGTATGTCCACCTTGTCCCTTAACGGTGGATACATTTGGAGGAGACGGCAGCACGAACTAATAATCCCCACAGTGGGGTATATGAAACCATCTTCCCCCCCCCCCCCCCCCGAATTTTAAAAAGCACCATTTAGTTAAGGTTCAGGAGTCAAGCCAGTACTAACTCCCTCCCTACCCCCAACTTTAAAAATTTGATGAAAATGCATTAATATACTAGATCATGCTCAAAATTCTTCAGTTATATACTCTCAAACGGAGATCAAATTTTGAAAGGATGAAGATTTATGTCGTTGTCGGGAAATGGACAAAACATCCTAGGAAGTAGGACAACTAAAGCCAGCAGCTATAAATCTCCAAGGGTCTGAACACAATGTTGCCCAGGTTCATATTCTTGTGTCAGTACGAAATTACCGCGCAATACTAAAGTTAGGCAGACAAAAACATTGTTGCGTCTAACAGTTATTACTTACTGGCTTCATTCGTATATCAATCACATTCAGCTAAATTTTATTCGATGTTCTGAATAACATAACAAAATTCGTTTAACTGTTTTAAAACTGTATATCGCCGTAATGATCAGCCGAATCTTTTCCGATACAAAAACTGAATTTCAATAAATGCCATTCACTACTTACGTGACCACTACTGGCACCATGTTGGACCTTTCCTGTCTTTGCGCGAATCCGCGTGTCTTGAGCTTCCTTCTTCTTTTAACCTTCCAAGAAAGCGATGCTACCTGACGTCATCATGAATACGAAATTAGGAACTACTACGTTCTGAAAGTCGCATTTTGTTGTTGATACAAATTTGAAAATTTTATCACGGTAATCGTGCAAACAGGCAGCTTACAGGAATGATATTTTTGCTAAATGTTTTTGTTTTTTATTCCGCGTTATTGTTTATTTGTTGTCATCGTCTACAGTGTTAATCGTAACTGGTATACGGTCGGAAATAACAGACAAGTGAGGGACCTCAACCACAGGACGTCATTTTGCAGTTTATTCCTGTAGTTTGGGTCGTAGCTAGCAGAGGAATGAGTGAGGGAGAGAGGGCCGGGGGGGGAGGGGGGGAGGTTAGGTTCCCCGAATGAAAAAAAAATATTTAAGTACGTTTAAGTTACGAAAAAAAACACCATATATTTTAAATATGATTTGAAATGTTTCGCCAACAAATAGGCCTAAGTAACTCAGAAAATTAACGAAAACAATGCTGTTGTAATCTGCGCTTTCAGGAGTACGAACTAGAAAGGTTTAGAAGGCAGTAAGAATTAGGAAGCAGATGCACGGGACGATAATAGAAAACTGCTGCTCGCTGCTAACTGGGAGGGGTGGGTCGATGACGAGATTCACGATTCATGACCATATTTTCGATGTCATGGTGTATGAATATTTGCAGTTCGAGTCAGCATATCCATTCCCTTCACAACATCAACACGCGCAACATGAAAAAAAAAAAATCCGTGGTGCAAAAACATTTTTCAGAAATTGGTTTTAAAGATCTATTCACCGGATGACACCAGAAATAACGTTAAAATCCTGTAAACACTTACACGAAGCTATGGCGTTTTTAGAAATTTGGCTGCTGATAAGTGTCATATTTGAGATCAAAAAATTACTTTACCCTCAAATTTGGTCTGTGTGTTTTTTATGCGATCACCCCCTTTCCCCACACACACCTTGACAGTCCTAAAATGTATGACCCCCGCCCCCACCACCACCTCGAGAGGATCCTAATAATTCAAGACTCCCCAATTTCCTTCGCCCCATGGAGATAAATGACAATCGGCCCCTTAGCATCTCTGTAACGTGCGGCGCAGTGGCATCCCAGGCCACACTGCACTGTGAATGAGGTTAGCGCTAATGACTTGACCGTCGACGAGCCATTAAAGGCCCCTGCGCTCTAGGCTGCCAAGTCGCGCGACCAGGTCGCTGCGGCCAATGATAATGCTAACGGTATATGTGGCACTGCGCACTTGACCGTCGCGGCCAATTAGTCGCAGCGGCCACTGGGATTCCGAACGGCAAGCTAGCGACCACAGGGCGACAATACCCGCTCCGTATTCATTTATCACCATGTGATCGAGAATAGTGAAGGGAAAACGGACATGGCCGCGTTTTTTGACCGCGACGACCGCTGGCCGCACGACCTGGTCGCCTAGTGCGCAGGGGGCCTAAGCCTCAATCACCACCACCCCCCCCCCTCATTTTAGCATGTTTACATCGAAAGTTCCTGCCCTCCCCCAAATTCTACTGTAATCTATCCAATCCTTGATAGACACCTGGGAGTGACGGGGGAGAAGAAAGTACGGAAACACAGCTGTACCCATTTATGCATTAGTTTCTGTAGGTAGTGGTATATTTCGTAACACGATACACCATCGAGAATCGTTCGCAAACGCTAGGCAGCTGCATTATGTGGGCTGAGTGTAATGAGTAGCCAATCAACCCCTTTCCTGCAGTCCCTGCAAAAGGGTACATTCTTCATTGACAGTTACTTTACACGACTTTGATGTTCATGAAGTGCCTTCGGTCAAGTTGGCATTTCTCGTTTCCAGTGGAAATTAGAAGTGGTCGCGGTACACACGGTCATGGTCCATCGATCCTATCTTGCCCGTATGGGTTAGCTTGGTCAGCCCATTCGTACCCCAGCCCTTTTCTTTTTGGTGGATACGAAAATACCAACACTGCCGAACGCACCTAGGCTGTCATAAACTCCGTGTACGTGTGTTTGGGATGATCAATCGGCGAGAAGTGGTTCTTCTTCTTCTTACATAAGTCTGAAATTGTGTTCCAAGTTCACCACCAGGCCAACGTTGGATTTATGGGAACGGCGGTCAGGGGTTAAGGAGATGGGGGGGGGGGGGCACTTCCCCACATACTCCTGTCTCTTTCACTCTTTTTTTTTCATTCGAATACAGGTGAGTTGGTGTAACATCTCTAATGTGTGGCGCAGTAGCATCCCGGACCATCGCACTGCGACTACAGTTGGCGCTAACGACCAAGGCCCGCTGAGATAGTAGCTGTGCTGTAGAGTGGAGCACAGCTACTATCTCAGCGGGCCTTGCTAACGACCTTCATGTCGACGCGCCATTAAGGCTCAATCCCCCTACCCACCTCCCAATTCGAATATTAAGCCGCCACAAATTTATGCGTACTTCAAAAACATTCACTCTATTCAAACAAACATGGAATCAAATGTTACGTGTTCTTTCTGCAGTTCAATCCAAGCAAGTGACGTGTGGGGGGGGGGGGTCGAATTTCCGGCATTATAGTTTGAAATACAATACCTAATACAAACTTGAATTAGCATCATAATTATTTAACCCACTCAGTGACTTTCTTTGTCAGTCATAATAGCCTAGTGCTTCTATGAAATCCATTTGAGTGTATATCCAGATGTTTTTGCACCTTAGTGCAAGGAAACGAGTCGTCATCCAATCCGTTTTCTGAAAACATAATGTGGAACAAACTATCAGTACCGTCCTAAACCACTGAACAGAGCGAACAGAACGCAACACTGTTAGAGACAGTTTGGCTCCAAACTTGACGTTGCGCGTGCACAGTAACGTTGCGTCAGCCGTTTAGTACCTTCCGAAACTGCAAGCACAGCTCAGCAAAATCAACAAGCTCATCAGAGCATTCGTTACGCCATACCTGTAACGTGACCAGACGTGGCTAGTTGATTGGACCAGGCTACGATAATGGAAGTAACCAGGCGCGCAATGCAAAATTGCGAACCATCTCGGGGAGGTGGTTGCGGGTGATCGCCAGTGGCGGAGCTTTTGATCATTCGCTAGGTACGTAAAGAAATTCATTGCTGACGATGTTTGACGTAGGCAAGCTACATCAACACGGCTATAGCAGGAAATGAGCTGAACTGTCAGCAACAGTGGTGCGTTTGGTTCGTTCTGTTCGGTGCTTTAGAAAGGTACTGTGGATAAAGGGAACATCTCCGGAAGTAGATCTTTCAAATAAGCGAAGAACCAGCTACCTAGGACAAATGGTTCATTCTGTAGAGACCATTTGAAAACCGTTCGCAAATACCCTGGCGCCATCTTCTAGCGGCAGTGATCAGTCGCCCGCCAAGATAAAACGATAACATCCAGATAAAATATATATGATCATGGCGACCACTAGACACGTTGTGCCTTTACAGCAAAGGCAGTTAGGCAGTTTTCAGCCATCTGTAGGAAATAACAATGAGACAGAAAAGGCTGAAACCTGTTAGACTTTGGTCGGCTGACAACATAAAAGTCACCGTTAGTGACGCAGCTTAACGTTTCTTGTTGAAAAAACTACGTGAATATCGTCGATATTTGCCTAATCAAGAGACACGCTAGTGTGTCGCCCACCAAAATAAAACGATAACATCCAGATAAAATATATATACGTATACTATATGAGCATGGCGACCACTAGACGCGTTGTCTTTACAGCAAAAGCAGTATGGCTGTTTTCAGGCATCTGTGGATAAAAAAAAATGCGACAGAAAAGGCTGAAACTTGTTTGATCGGGAGACTTTGGTCGTCTGACAACATAAAAGTCACTTAGTGACGCAGCTTAACTTTCTTGTTGAAAAAACGACGTGAATAACGTTGATATTTGCCAAATTACTTACTAGTAATGCTTTTTTTTTGTATCACGAAAATAAATTCTTCCATGTGGTGAATAAAGCTGGTTCTTAGCTCATTTTACAGGTATTGCTCTGTAGATTAGTATGGTAAATATATGTCGGTTTTTCGCTGAACCTAAACAAACTGCAAGAAAACGTTTTATGACCGTTTTCCATAGCTTAAGGTATGTAGAATAACATACCAAAAGTAGGCAAAAATCGGACCCCCCAGAAACCGCCAGAAATTAGTGCCAAATTTAGGTTTTTCCAATTTATCTACTGAACGGAGACTCTACACGAAAATTTCAAGAGAGCAAAGTTAAAAAGAATTAAATTCCCCAAGGAACGGTGCGTATCATTTTTTATGTAGACTGAACCGTTACCGATTTACGTCAACTTAAATCCGTCACATCTCCACCATTTTGGAAAAATAACGGAAATAGTGCGAAATGAAGGTTTTTCCAATTTATCTCCTGAACGGAGATTGAACGGACACGAAAAACATCAAGAGAGAAAAGTTAAAGAGAATTAAATTTCCCAAAGGACCGGTTCATATCATTTTTTATGTAGACTGCACCGTTACAGAGTTCCATCCACTTGCATCTGGCACATCTCCACCATCAATGGTGGCGCATCATTTTCAACTTTTAACTGCTATTCTGACGTTTATAATTTAGGTGGACCATTCCCAGTATGTACAGGGTTAGGCCCTTTTTACTGGGGGCTGGTGTCACAGTCACCGTTCGATTTTTCACTCGCTGTTGACTTTCAACTGGCTATTCTGACGATTCTAATTTAGGTAGTCGACTTCAATTAGATTCATTCAAAAGATTGAATGTATTCTTTGCATCAAGGGTAATTAAAAGGGTATCATTATTAGGGACCGGTATCACAGTCACCATTCAAATTTTCGCTCATTTTCAACTCTCAACTGCAGTTGCGAAGCATCTAACTTTGATGGAGGACTCCAATTAGATTCATTGGAAAGGTGGGAATGTCTTCTTTACATCGAGCGTAAATAAAAGGCTTTATCATTGTTAGGGACCGAGCTACGCTCTTTTTACTAGGGGCTGGTACCAGTCACCGTTCTATTTTTCGCTCATTTTCAACTGCCATTCCGACCTTCGTAATTTAGGTGGAAGACTCCAAATAGGTTCATTCGAAGGGTGGGAATGTATTTTTCGAATTAATCTAATTGGAGTCGTTCACCTAAATTAGAATCGTCAGAATAGCAGTCGAAAGTCGATAGTGAGCAAAAAATCGAACTGACTGGACAACAGCCCCTAGTAAAAAAGGCCTAGCTCGGTACCTACCAATGTTAAACCCTTTTAATTACCCAAGATGAAAAGACATTCCCACCTTTCGAATGAATCTAATTGGAGTCATCCACCTAAATTACAAACATCGGAATAGCTGTTTAAAGTTGAAAATGAGCATAAAACCCAACAGTGTCTGATATCAGCCTCTAGTAAAAAGGCCCTAGTTCTGTACCTACCAATGATAAACCCTTTTAATTACGCTTGATGAAAAGAAGACATTCCACCTTTCGAATGAGTCTAATTGGAATCAACCTAAATTAGAAACGTCAGAATTGCAGTTGAAAATGATCGAAAAATCGAACTGTGGTGATACCAGCCCCCAATAAAACGGGCATAGCTCGGTCCCTAGAATGATAAATCTTTTATTTACCCTTGATGCAAAGACGACATTCCCACTTATCGAATGAATCAAATGGGAGTCGTCCACCTAAATTATAAACCTCAGAACAGCAGTTGAAAGTTGAAAATGAGCCACCACCATTGATGGCAGAGATGTGCCAGATGCAAGTGGATGTAACTGGTCATCGTGGCTGAGCTGTGAGAGAACTCAGTCTGGTAGCTGGAGGTTTGCGGATCTGGCCCCCGGAAACGGGATCTTGGCAAAGTCCTCGCCAGGAATGCCGGCCAGGGTAGCGTGAGATGCTACCATGCTCCTTCGGCAGCTATGGGAACTATTCTGGACAATCTTTCGGTCCCTACGATGATCGGAGCTTTCCCGGAGCGAAACCCCGGGTTGGCACCTCCCTTTACCAGCTCTAAAAGTCTGGTTTGAACTAAAGTTTGAACTATGTTCAAAATTGAGCGGGTTCAACCATACAAGCATTAAATTGCTTCGGCTGACTAAGGCTCAAAAGAAATTAATTTTAAAATAAAATTAAAATAAACTCGGTAACGGTTCAGTGAACATGCAAAATGATAAGCTTTCCTTTGGGAAATTTAATTCTCTTTAACTTTGCTCTCTTGAAATTTTCGTTTAGAAGTTTCCGTTCAGGAGGTAAATTGGAAAAACCCTAAATTTGGCACCAATTTCCGCCTTTTTGGAAAAGGCGGAGATGTGCCGGATGCAACTTAGTTGACGAAATTTAATTCTCTAACTTTGCTCTCGAAATTTTTGTAGAGAAGTTTCCGTTTAGGAGGTAAACTGGAAAAACCTAAATTTGGCACCAATTTCCGCCACGTTTCAAAAATGGTGGCAGTTTCTGGGGCTCAGATTTTTGCTTACTTTTGTTATGTTATTCTACATACCTTAAGCTATGGAAAACTAGTCTAAAACATTTTGTTGCAATTTGTTTAGGGTTACGAGGCATATTTCATATGTGCCCTTTTCATATGGACCTTTCTAATTGGTCAAGTGGTTCAGGAGCTCCAAAACGACCAAATTGATTGTTTTACGTTGTTTTAAACATTGTTATTATGCAACAATGCCAAGCGAACATTAAATAAATCCGTGCGTTTGCAAGGAGACACTGCACTACTGTTAAGAAATTATTTGAAAAAAGGTGACTGCTGTCCTCAAAATCTAACGAAAGCAAAAAAGAAAAAATTGACCAGAAAACTAGATTGGTCTTTCAATCTCATAATTGCTTAGAAAAAATGGATTTCATCAATTTGGACCAATCATATCGGATATCTACCCCAAAACAAAACTTAAGGATTCCCGCCAAACTCTTCATCCGTGTGAAGCCGTGGTGATCAAAAGCCAAGCTCTTTCGCCAAGTTAATCCAACCGACTAATACTTCAAACATTAAGAAATAATCGAAAATTGCGCAGTAAGCCAATTTTCAGATATTTCATATAATCTTTGAACTATTACTCGGTGGGATTAGCTTGGCGAAAGAGCTTGGGGTTTGATATCACGGCTTCACACGGCCGAAAAGCTGGCGGGAATCCTTTCGAAGAAAACCCCGTTAGGACGGATGTTAACCGTCACCATTTGGCCATCGAAAAAGTTTTGTTTTGGGGTAGAAACTTAACCTGAACAGCTTGTCCCGCAGGTGCAAGAGGCCGACCGGAAATTTCACTCAATTAGTAAAGGTTACCATCTTTACTGTAAGGTTTGACCTCTTGTCTCCCATGTTAAAGCCGAAACTAAGATGCTTAATTTCTCCGCCGCCTTTTAATATTTTCCTCTCAAATTTAGTACACAAGCTTTGGACTTGGCGAAAACGTACCAACTTATCAATTTCCGATTTATCACTTCGGAGATCTGGACTTGAGCTGGAATCGTCGCGTTTCATTTTCGGCTTATGTGATGGCGATGATGGAGTGCCAAAAAATGAGCCCCTTTTTCCCTCCGAGTAAACTAAGCATGATAGGAAAAAATTTAAAGTACCGATAAGTAGCCCGATTTATTGTGGGTTTACAGTCACGCTTAATATTCAGTGTTCACTCCATTGGCTTCACGAATGGATTGAAGAAGAGCCAGGTAATTAGACAAAAGTGAAACCTTTGGCTCCATCTTGAAGGACAGTGTTGAAAAAGGGATGCTGTCTGAACCTCTAGCAACTCGATTTAATCGTACCAGAATGGAGGAGCACATCGGTGTTGGGCTTCGGGAAATTGCGTCTTTAACACGCTTTCCGATTCACCATTGTCTTCCTACCCTGCTCGTCTTCAATCTGTTCGTGACGCCAGTGAAGTGAAAGCTGAACAGTGAGAGTGTAAACCCACAATAAAATGTGCTACCTATGGGTACTTTCCCCTTTCCCCCATCATACAAACTTCACCCTGGGGAAAGGGGGCTATCATTGTTTTGGTGCGTCCCTTCAGTACCTTCATCAACCAGTTGAAGTCCAACGCCGATTGTTTTATGGCCCATCAGGTCATCCCTGAGCATGCATCGTAGTTTCTGCTTTGCCGATGGCACAATAAATGGCCTTTTCCAGGCCTTGAAATGTATGGAATTTTTGACAAGATTTTCGATTTCAGGCTGGAAAAGAACCGGAATTTACTGAGAACGTTCAAAGAATATTTGGAGTTAAAATAATTTAAAAAGCGTTCTTTCTTTAATAAACAAGATGTAAAGATAAAATGAAAACTGCATTACGTATTAAGTTTCTTCTCCACAATTTCTCTACACAAAAAAAAATTTATCATCAAGATTGGAGATACATCGTCTGATAAATGGCATGGAAAATGGAAATTCAAAGACTGGAATTTGGTTGAGTAACGTTAAGCTCCTCGTGTACTAAAGTCTTGTCAACCCATAATGAAAGGAGACGCTGTTCTTATATATTAAAAAACTTGGAAGATTCGATAAGCTTCGGATGGATCGCTACAGGTGACAGCTGCCTACGAGCCATCTCTAAAAAGGCCAAACGATGCCACAGTGGGCATTTCCACGAAATAAAAGTTAAGCCACTTTGTAATTAGCCCGACTACTTAAAAAAACAACTTTCACTTTTAGATCTGCCCACAAGTAGGGGCAGTAGCAACCTCTTGACTTCCTGACGCAATTTTGTAAGGTTTTAGAACAAGACCGGCATTATATAACAATACATTTTAATTTAAAGATCTCAATACATAAACCAACAGCATACAAAAGTAACAACTAAAACACGCATAAATAATTTTCTGTAAATATTTTTCATAAACGATTTTCATCCTTGACTTCTCATTCTATATTCATTTCTATGGGGTAAATAGCCGACATGCTGCAAGTTTGAGTAAGGAGTCCTATGTCGGTAATGGGAGTAAGGATATCGTTGCCGAGGATCTCGTGGTAATAAAACGCTGCCATATGGGTTAACATAACGTTGGTGTGGTGAAATTGTGGCTGTAGGGAGCCGAGGGTAGAGTGAATCCGGTATGTACGAGTGCTGCCCTGGGTAATATGGATTAAGAAAATTGTATCTGGAAGGATTCTGGGTTTGATAAGGAGGAATTAGAGGAGCAACAGAGGGCGGTTGGGAGTAAGGGATTAATTGTTGAACGGGATTTAAAACTGACGGTCCATGCATGAATGGGTAAAATGGAGCCGTATATCCAGACTCACCATTTGCAACATACGGGGCTACATAACGTGACCCACCATAAGCAGAAGCGTATTCTGGCCTGCGTCCTGAACTAGGGGCAGAATAACCTTGTACACCTCGATTGGTAGATGCAGCGTAACCTGGATAGTATGGACTTCTTGGAACAGGGTATCGGTGGTTATTTCCCAAAAAGGGGGAAGCAACATGAGCCATTGGACCATAGTTGATAGGAACAGCATAACCTGGTACATCTCTTGGGCTAGGAGCAACATAACCAGGTTGGTGCTCTGAGGGCGCGTAAACATGTACACCTAGATTAGCAGACGCAGCATACCCAGGAACAAGTTGAGGAACAGCGTAACCCACACCACCTTGATTGAATGCAGACGTATAGCCTGGCAGACTTTGAATGGGAGATGCATAACTCGGCACGCCTCTTGGCCTAGAGGGAGCAACATAACCTGGTGCACCTTGGACAGGAGAAGCATTGTACCTAGATCCACGTCTCTCACCAGGAGCAGCAACATATTCTCCACCATGACTGGAAGCAAAACCATAGTTTGGTACACCTTGCACAGAAGATGTAACGTTGGCTGACACACCAAATGGGTACGAAGGAGCTGGTCCACGACGTGGGACATTCTGAGCAGTATAAGTTGGTACACCTTGAATGACACCTGTATAGCCAGGACCACCTCTTTGACCAGAAGGAGCAGTGTACTCTCCTACGCTTTGATTGGAAGCAGAAGCAAAGCCCAGTACACTTGAATGGTTAACAGGGTAACCTGGCACAAGTCCTGGACCTAAAGGAGCCATATAACTTGGCCTTGCTCCTGGAGCTGAAGGAGCCACATAACCTTGGTTGGGAGGAAAGCCTTGAGAAGGAGCATAACCAGGTACTCTTTGATCAGAAGGTGCAACGTAAACAGACCCACTTTCAGGAATGGACGCAGAATATCCTTGCGGAATTGGTTGGGGACGTGGGACAGCTTGCAAACTGGGCGGAGGATAAACCTGTGGTCGTGACGGAGAATAAAATTCAGGGTATGGAATATTATTAGAGGAGGATACAGAATTAATAGGATATGAAGAAGCAAAGCGCGATTCTTCCAGTATCTGACGAATGGATGACGGATTTGTTGGTTGTTGTATAACAGCCCTAATAGAGGGCGCACTGATCCAGGGTTGCAGGAAAGGTTGATTACCAGAAGCTCCTACACTCTGTTCCAGTAGCTCATGAACTGAAGTGCGAGGGGCCGACACAGGATTACCGTAGCTGCTCAGCACTGACTGGACGTGGGAGGGTTTAGGATTAACAAGTTGGTGTAGGATGCCATTAATAGATGGCCGACGATTCTGTGGGTTGACAACTGTCGAATTCTTCGATAGGTCCACTTCATCCGTGGGAAAAACCACAGGTCGCTGTTGAACCGGTTGTGGATACTCCCGGTCATTATCAACACCCAGTAGTGCCTGCAGACCTTCGACAGGATCTGAAAGTTAATATTTACATTTTAAAAAGGATACAAATACTAGTATGTTGGGCATGAGCACGTAAGCTACGATAGTATATTTTTACTGATAAGTACAGCAACATAGCCCTTCACGAAGTGACTGAATCTATGCCTATTTTAACAGGCATAGGTTCCTATACCAGATTTTCAATGGCTTACAATAAGGCATTCCGACAGGAATTTTACAATCTTGAATAAACTTTGTTAAATTCAGTGTAGGTTGTTTGCAATGTTTAAGTAGCCAAGACCCAGACTAAAGGTGCAGCACTAGTGATCATTTACCGTCAAACACGGGGCATCTCAAATTTGTAAACATGAAGTAAAGATTTACCATTTCACTAAGCCAATGAAGGGGAAAAAGTAAAATGTTCCAGGTGTATTGGGCTGTAAGATAGATGCAATTGCTTTATAGAGTTTGCACTTGTCTGGTGATTCTTTAGTATGTTTTGGAACTGGTTGGCAAGCTTGAAGGAAAAGATGGCCAGTCTGTAAATAAAAAGCTTTTACTAGCTATGGGAAAGCTCAGCTCAGTTTTCTCCCCCACCCTCAACAGATTCTGATGTTTAATCTGGGCCTGACAAGTTTCCTTCAACATTGCTAGCTGTTTCCAATGCACACCAACGACCCACCATGAGAGTGCACATTCGCTGGGAATGCAGTTCATCTTGCCTTTGTTAAAACAGCTGAAGTAAAACAGCTGAAGTATTTCATTCGATTTTAATGCTCACCCTTGGCTCGCTGGACCAGGTTTGTAAATGGCACATCAGTGTTTCATGTTACATATCTCAAAAAGACTGCCAGTTTAGAATTTGTCTTGTCAATTGTTTTAAAATTTCGAATATACAGGTAGCCTAAATCATTGTTGCGCCTAATGTTCATTAAGTTACATTTTCCTGTTTTGAAGTTGTACAGTTTTCTAGTTTGTCGTGGGAGTACATGGCTGTGGGCCCAGACTCCCTGAAATAAAATTCAAATTCATTAAGTTACATATTAACTTAAATGTAGAAATTCCTATTGCAACCGAAGAATTGCCATCTGTCAGCATTTGAAATTGGCAAGTTTTCAGCTTTGACTTCACCCACGTCGCGTTATAGTCTAACCAGAGAGGGTTCATGCACCATTTGGATTTTGGATTTAACTAATGGTTCGGTTTGAAGTAAAAAGATCAACTACCTTCACACCCTTTTATTGGTACTGCATTTCCAACTGGAGACACTAAATAATATAGGCCTATACGTTAAAATTTACCTTCTGAAGTTCCTGCATTCCCAAATACTGGATGAATAAAGTGAGATGGTCTGTTGAAACTTTCAGGCCTACCACGTATGGAAGGAGAGGCAGAATAAACACTTTCACGCTGGTCAGTTAGAATGGTTGTAGGACTGAAAAAAGTCATTAACAATTATATGATGATCAATCGCAGAAGAAACAAGATTTTAACCAACAAGGCAGTGGCTGTACATTTAGTTGAGACCAAGGTTATCGTTCCTTGTTCTTCACTAGTAACTTACCTTAAAATTTCTGGTGCATGCGAATAGATCGGTGGTACAATGCTCTCCATGTAAGATATATCAAGAGGAAAGTTTGCGTATGGTTGGGGTTCTCTAAGAAGCTGCTTATCTTTATCTTCTAGTCCATACGCGCTTAAACTTGAGCTAGGTGGATTAAAAGGGCTTGGTACTAAATTGTAGGGATCCGCTTGTTCGTAGCTTGGCGATTCGTTCACAGGGTAGGGTATCGACTCCACTTGGTAAGGTGCTGGCGATGGTGCCGGATAAGGAATGGGAACCGGTTCTGGGTAAGGTGTCTGATCTGCCCCAGGATACGAAGCCAGTCCCGGGTAAGCTGCTGGAGCAGGAATTGGAGGTAGTCCAGGATAAGAAGCAACTTCTGGGTAAGGTGCAGGGGCTGGAGAAGGCAATGGAGCTGCAGCAGGATAACGTGCTGGAACAACTCCAGGGTAAAACTCTGCATCAGGTTGTTGATACACATTTACTGACTGTAACAAAGTTGTAAACGAGTTTGCATTAGGAGAGTTAATATATTAAGGTGTTATTAAAATACCAAAAACGGTTAAGTAGCCTAGCCAGCAAAGCTTTTTTAATGCTTCTGCAAGCTGATTTGGTTGGATTTAATGACACGCGAATACTGTTAAATAAAAGATGCAGGAGTCAGCCTTCAAGAGACCTCCGTAGTACCATGCACACTTCTTGGGCATTGACTACACGACAAAGTGTCATTAGTAGAACAACTACATGTGGGCACCATTTTATTAATAGGTGTCGGTGAATAAGCTTATACCTTGTTATTAGGCCCAAGCGGCAGATGTTAAGTGGAAGGTTTTACCACCATCAGGAACAGTTTGTTTTTTGCCGCATGAGGGAGGAAACCGGAGTACCTGGAGGAAACCCTCGTGCAACGGGCGGTAAACAGAAAAAGCCGTACATATACACTTCCCTAACTCGGATCGAACCCGGGTAGGTACGATCCTCGGTTCGAATATGGTATTAGATTGAAGATGAAAAAAAAACATTGGTGGATCCAAATATTTGCTTAAATGGGCTGCTAAGTTCACATAACAAAATTTCAGCACCCAGAAGTATACTTTAAGGGAGAATGATTTGAATGCTGTACGTACAACGCAAAACGTTATACGGATGTGGACTGTAAGATGAGAAGACCTTGCTAACAATTTGAGAAACTTGATATCCACACGAATTGTAAAATGGTCCCGACAAGTTAGTTACAACTTAACAGCTCATCCACCCAAACAGGCCACAACCTAGCTAGATATACCATCACATAAAAAAAATTCCATATTCACGTTTTTACCATAAAATCCAACAATATTGAGGTCTTGCTGTTAACCGAACGTAGTTCCATTTAACTCTACAACAGCTGCGGAAAAGCCATTCTTGCCAAATGTATGAGGAACGGTAGGTAGCATAGAAGAGAACTACCAATGACACTTGCAATCTAGGAAGCAAGTTCATGTAAGTTTGCCATCAGCGAGTTGTAATAATACTTAAAATCATAATTTTACATTTTGAATCCACTTACATTTCTGTTAGAATATCCCGTTTCTTCACCATACGACGGTGCTTCAGTCACAGAGACATCTTGTGGGGCTTCGACACCAGTGTTACTGTAATGGCAACAAATGGCCATTGCAGAGCGGCAACAAAAGGCACCAAGAGGGCAACGGCTAGTAGGGCAAACTGTTCCTTGAAGGCAATGATAAGGGAAACTGCACCAAGGAAATTCTGAAAATTACAGGTGTTAAAATAAATTATTGGTATTTCTACATACACTTCTTGAATACGCTGAAATACGGTAACTTTGGGGTAAAAAAAATCTCAGCAAGGAGGGACAGGTAGCTTATAGCTTTCATTTGAAAGATCTCTTTTCAATGTCGCCAATCGTCCTCGACACTGGGACAAATTCTAAACCGATCATGTACGGTATAGTTCATGGTGTTCTGCACTATGCTAACAGTAATCATGAAACGTTGGTCGTATTTCTTTTTAATGAATAAGGTAATGGATTCCCTTAGGGTACTGGTTCGAATATCAGGAAATTTTATTCCATGCAGGGTTAATTTTCCCATGAAAAATTTCGTTAATGTATTCTGTGAATGTTAAGTTTCAACCTAGTTGCGATATGCTCCGCGACCTGTAGGCTGTATTGTAGTTACTAATTCAGCAAGACTATACCTATGAGCAAGTGAAAATAGCTACGATGAGCACACGTAGGAAAGAGGAGGCCTTGCCAAAATCCAAAAAATATTTTACTACCAAAAAGAAAAATCATAAATCGTAACACGACGGAAAGCCAAGTGGACTCGAGAATGGTAAATATGGATACAAACAAAATTTAGTTGCCTTTGGACTAATGTCAGACAGCCTGTGCAGGAAATTGAACCCACGACCTTCGAAACTGAAGGCCAAATCTTATCGCTAAGCCATACTGACACGGCCTTTTGTCAGTAGGCTTAGCAGCGAGACTTCCACCAGGCACTGTGACATTTAGTCCAAAAGGCAACAAATATGTTTGCATCTGTATTCAACAGAATTCAAGTCTTACCATTCTAGAGGTTAATGAAACTAATGGAAAGCCGGTACAGTGCTCTTCGTTAAGAAAAAAGCTAAAAACCCTTAACCTAATGCAGCTAAAAAAAACTGTCAATAGGGAATCCGACCTTTCACCCGTTAAACTGTCGAGAAATCCAAATGCACTAGTATGCGAGAGGTTACGTTCGCTATCGGCAAGTTTTTAAGCTGCCTTTGGTCACTTTTTTTTTTATACATATTTTTTTCCTTGTGGCTACTTTGGCTTCTTCGCCGTATCCGTTGCTTGATTACAAAGCTGGGATTGCTTCGAAACTTCCTAAATTTTTATCTTATGCGTAAAGTTGTGGCTTTCCATTTTCACCATTCTGGAGCGCATTCGCAGTCGACAGCCCCAAATAGGGATTAACAATTGCTACACTAGATGACGGGTACGCAACCTTTTTCTCCTACAGAGTGTCTGCCAAGCATAATTTCTGATAATCCTGGTAAAAGTCACGATTATTTTTTAGTCGTAATAATCCTTGCTGCATTAATTTGATATCCTCAGGCTAGCCCAGGATTCTTTTTATCAAAATAAGATAAGAATTTTTGATCATAGAATGGACGAAGAAAAGCTCAGGGAATCTCTTCCCCAGTGACGAATTTCTTCGTGCTCGAATTTATTGTCTTCCTGCAGCACTTTATTACCTTGGTTTTCAACCAACAGTTATATTTTGTTTGGGTGAATCATACTCCAAAACCATTTTTTTAAAGGTAGTTTTTTTTTTGCATATTCCATTCATATGCCTGACAAAATCTTTATTTCGGTTTAGTAAAACACCAAGTCTTAAACTTCAGTGGTTGCTAAAAGTGCTGTTAAATGGTAATCTTTTTATTTGGTCTAATCTTTTGCTCAAGTCATTCTTGACAAAAACTCAATTCCGCCCTCTCTCCCACCCCATTCCCCCCCATAAAAAGATTATAACTTCACTAAACTTCTCCATCCCCATTCTCATTAAAAAATTTACGCAAGGCATTTTCCTCCTAAAATAATTCCGCAACAACCCACTTGCCTTTGTTGACAGGACGAAACGACGAAAAATCTGGTTTTTGACCGATGTAATTTTCAGATCCGGATACCTGAGTTCCTTTGTCTTGATTCACTACTGATAATACATACTGTTGACCAGGAGTCAAGGTGCTAATCTTGTAGCGATGTCGAGTAACTCCACTTCCGGCAGGCTGGACACTGAAAACCAAGGGATAAAATTTTGTTAGCAAGGTTCTAGTTTTGGGCATTTTACAGTGCCGTACCACTACGTGGTTTGAACAATACGAACACAAACTATCACAAGAGTTACTACCTGCAGTATAAACTCTGCACAGGGTGAACAAAAGTCTGGTATAATATCTTATTGACGGATTAGATTGGATATTTTGTGAAAGGGTGATATTATTTATTTCACAATCGGACCACAAAATGATCCATTCATACATCAACAAATGTAGGTTTAACTGGCCAAAGCTACACAAGAATCTGACAATTGGTAAACATGGCCGAAGCTTTAAAAAAAAAACCACGGTGTAAGCCGTATATTAAAAGATTTGATCAAGTGGTGGTTTATGGGGGAGGGGGGGGGGGGGGGGACGAGACGCGTTGGCACACAAGACGTGACGCACACAATGAAATATGAGGACAAACATTTTTTCACAGGTTGTAATACTCTAAACACTACTTACCCTTCTGTCATTGGTTCATCGCCCAGCATTTCATGCGTGAGGTTCTTGTCTTTAAGCGTAGACACCACCTTCGGTGCTGTTGTCGTAGCAACGGTAGAAGCTGTAGTACGGTTAGATTTTCTTGAAAACATTGGCATCACACTAGCACACAATGCTAGCACAACCACTAACCTATTAGAAAAACAAATCAAAAGTTTGGTTGAGGCAAGTTATTTTTAAACTCGTTTTTACCCAAATCTTTCAGAAAAATCATAGTTTGCTCATGAGGCGTGGCATTTCACTTTCGGGTGTGCAAAACTCAAAATTTCGAGCAGTAGAGAGTTAACGAGTTTGACTTTGCTGTGTAAACTCAGCTCGAACTGAAAAAAACTTTAAAGTGCTTGTAGGATTAAAAAAAAAATTGCAGTAAAGCAAACTAGCCGAGTCGCTCGTTATTTCGGCTTAGTCTCGCTACGCTCGAGATTCCATGATGCAACTTCTGACAGACAGCAAAACCGATAATGCAAATGTTCAAAGCAGTAATCAGAATAACGAGTTTTAATATCGCTTTATAAGCAAATCGAATAATTATACCAACAAGTGAATGAACCCGGTTAAGTTATTTGTAAAAAAATTTGAAATAACACTCCCAAGCAGGGGTGCCCAGCCCATTCCACCAAGACTAAGGAGTCCCAATTTTTTTTCCCCCTCCAACTTTAGAAAAAAAATCGTGTATTTCACAGCATGATTATTTGGGCGCCAAATAATCATCTTATGAAATGATATACCTTTTTTTTAAATTTGGAATGGGGAGGGGGGGGGGGGCGGATAAAAATTTGAACGAGTATGAAAATATGAATACGCGATATTACACTTGACAAGCAATCAATTATATTTAATTTGCCATTT
>JAHWFP010241651.1:9968-23328 GCA_023313725.1 Lithobius niger
TCCCCGATGCAATTTTTCAATGCTATCAAAGGAATTGCCGTCCTAAGCTTGGGCGCACACCTCCATCACGTCGCAGTCGAGTGACAAAATTACCGCAGCAGTCGTCAAAAATCACAAGTGGCGGCCGCAAATGTACTTAACGGAGACGCCGGTAGTTTCCACCTTTCGCCGTAAAAATCAATCATAATACCGGGCCGATGATACATAATTTATAGGAATAGACCTCTTGAATCCTACCCCATTAATCACGAGATGCTGGGGAGGGGAAGGGGAGAGGTGGAGCTACCACTCGAATACCAATGAGCCCTCTTGCTGTAACAAGCGTGGGGAGTCGGGTGTTTCTACTCTCTAACCAGACCCTAATGTGAAAATCGATGCCTGGCTGTTGTGAGGCCGTGTGTGAAAACAGCAACTTGGGGAAACAAAAAAAAAATGGTTCTCCAGGTGTTTTTCTAGAGGCTAGGGAATAAGGTGCATTTATGACAGCCATAACCCAACCGCACACCACTTTATGGCTGCATTTACGGGTGTTTGGGATTTTTTCTTCTTCTTAATCCTTGAAGGAGGTACTCCAACATAATGCTGATGCCAAACTTAAGGATTAATGACGGAGTTGTTGAATAAAGACGGGATTTGGGTGAGGATCGAGCTTGTGAGCTGATGGCATTAACGGATCACATTTTTTATTTATTTATTCGCGAGTTAATTGGCGATTCGGTTTTCCAGCCTGAGCTGAGCACGGTATCAAACCGAGACGGGTAAATATAAGGATTTTTTTTTAACCTTATGTTATAAGCAGCGAAATAATGCTCTTGTGGATGAATAGGATTAATTTTGAACCAGTAGCCGTTTTAGAAGAAAGGTGTCAAGTACGGTGCGACGAAAACCTGGGGATTAGAACCGATAAACCTCCAGTCATCACAGAGGGCCTTGTTAATATATCCAGAATACATCCTATAACTGCTGAAGGATAGCAGTTATAACTATAACTATAGCCTCTCATCCCCTGACCGGCGCCGCTTTGTAGGGAATGCCAGCTACATATTTCCAGTCACCAACTTGGCCTTGATGTGCCCACATATGCCACAATCATGCATTCTTGTTTTTGTTCTTGTTGTTGTTGTTGGGACATATTTTCTGTCAAGCTAGTATCCTTTCAACTGATGGATCGTTTGCGTTCTTTATCAGGAAGATAGATACGGTCCAGTTGAAGTGCTCCAGTCCAGTCGGAAAGTATTTTTACAGGAAGACAAGAAATATTAAAAACAAAAAACAAAAATAAAATAACAAACGTGGAGGCTTGCCTTGCTTAAGTTAGCTGCTTGACGAGCTCCAAGCTGAAGCCATGGTGACAGAGGGCGCAAGGGACAATTTTGCTAGGTAATTCCAATCTGAAATTCCTACGATCTTTTACATGCCTAAATTGACATGAGCACGCGGCATCACAGGGTTCTTTTCTTCCCGAAAATGCCAAGTTTCAGTTACAATTCACACAAATTGTCTCGGCCCCATCGGTTTACGTTTTTCGGAAATTACTAAACAAATGCGATCTGAAGGCGCACCTACTTCGTCCGGAAAACTGTCCGTAACATTTTATTAAAATTTTAAACACATAAATCTTAAACTTGACGAGCATACTCTGCATATGAAAACGTATAAAATAAGTGGATGATTTTAAAGTTTATATATATATATATATATATATATATATTAAAACCTTGGTGTGCTGTTAGTGGTCCTCCCTGGATCCTTGCATTACCATTTTGCTTATTAGCTGGAGCAAATAAACATTTTTTATTTATTTATTTATTTATAAATCATCTTCCACATTAAATCATCCCTCGCATAAAACTGTCCCTCACTCTTGCTGCCATTCCAGACCAATTTCAATTTCAATTTCAACTGGCAACTCTTGTGATATTTTAGTATACTTATTTGTCTACTCTTGGAGGGGAGGGGGAGAACACTTGACACCCCCCTTGCACCCCCCTCCCCCACATACACACTCTTATGGAAGCATCACTTGTGTGATGCTGCTTTCATCACGTACTACTTTGCATGGTTAGAGATGTTATTCCGCCGCTAAAATTTATGCTATAAATTTATTTATGGCTTTTCCTGTGGAGGGAATATCCCCCCCCCCAACTCCCCCGGTTTCGATTTAGTTTATTTTTGTCTGCAAAATAACATTAAAATTTCGTAGCCACTGCGCCAATTTCATTTTTTATTTCTTGACTGATTTAAACCATCAAATTATGATTCACTCAACGATTGAAATCGTGGCAACCCCGATAGCAACAAAACAAACAAACAAACAAAAATGTCAGCTTACCCTTGATGTCACAATTTCCGAAAGGAATGATGAGAACCGGGCAACCACCGCGGTCATGACCAGAAAAACCAACCGGATAATACTTTTTTAACACCTGCAAATTAAAAACAAAGCAATTAGTTTCACAACTTAGTAAAATGGCGGTGGGGGCAACCATCGATCAAAAGCATGGTTTATAGTGTCCGCGGCCTATCTTGAGTTCTCCGCAGAACGAACAGATAATCGATTGTACGTTTTCAATAGCAGAGTGCCTTGTTAATATCCAAAATGGTTACAAAAACAATGGCGGCCATCTATTAAAGCCACCCCATCCAGGAAGACGTAGCCGATCACAAAATACACCGTCTGTGAACCAAAATGGCAACACACAGCAAGAGAAGGTGATTTTAAGGACGCAAACTTGACATCCCAATTTGGGAAATTACGATGTTCCCATGAAATCTGAAGTCAGATTTCAACAGTCACCACATTTCCAGTTTGAAACACAAACAATAACCGATGACTATCTTCAAAGAGCACAAAACTTAATACATACGTTGACTAACACTATCGAGGTGCTACTGCACAACGAAATTTCTACATCAGAGGACAAGCTAACAAAGATAACTAGATATAGCATTTTATCTCTTCCAATGCTACGCGAGAACCTGGTGGTAGTTGCGGCTCCTAATACCTATGCTAATGCTTTTGCCTTCGAAGCAGCACCAAGGCAAAGCATTATGAGATGTATTAGTAGCCACATCTACCGCCAGGGTCACACGTACAACTGGAAAAGGCAAGAAGCTACAACCAGTTTACGTTCTAATCTGTAGCACCACTCAGTCTGTCTTATTTTCATTTTTTTCACAAGCTTTAGCAGCTCGGCTAATTGTTGATTAAGAGCAGTCGTCGTTACATACGTTTCCACGACCAGTTATCCAGTTTGTATGTGAAAAATGAGAGAATTTGCCAGAGTTTCAAACTTGTTCAAATTCCCCGAGTTTTCAAGATTAGTAGGAGTATTGTCCAAATATAAAAATTTATTCCTCACACGTACATTCCTTCTTGCCCTATAACAGCCACGCGTAGTTCTCAGTCCGCGCACGATGCCGTTGCGCCGTTTCGCGCGATTTAGTGCAACTGTAGTACGTCACTTCCGCTTGCTTCTTCGTGCGACTCAACACACACTGTATGTGCGATAAACACATCAAGAGCAGACGAAACGAGGGTAAATTGTTTCGTCATAAACCGGAAACGATACGTCACGGGTAACGTACGAAAAGAGGTCCAACAAAAACTGGAAATAAGCCTAGGATGCTCGAAAAATAATCCCCAACGTTAACAGAAATTCCCCTAAACGACACATTTTAAAATAGATTTTTACCAAGGGATTGATTAATGAACCCTTAATTAATAAACCCTTATGACCATATTTGATGAGAAACATCAAGAAATATTGATAGAAATCTCGTTTGGCAGGTAAGCCTCTTTAAACAAAAAAATTGATATATTTCCTTTTCCTGCTAGTTAATTCTGATACTGTTTTTCGAGAAAACAAGATTATAACTAAATAATTCATCGCGTATGCAGAAACCGTTGTAATAATAACAATATCACTGTCGGTGCCTCTAGGAACTACATCATAAAAGTAATAAAACTTTTAGAAAACTATTTTCATTTTCATCCACCAAGTGATTGCAGGAACGAAGACACGTGTCTTGCCCGAGGACCCGCGGTCCCCCCCTTTTTTTAAAACTCAATTTCTTTTCAGTTAATGATTAATAAATGCCGAGTAAGCCTTGAGGACATTAAGAAGCAGTCATATGAAGACGTAACAATACCAAAAAAAAACCCTTTAAACCGCCAAGCAAACTGAAAAAAAAACTTGAGACTTGTTGCAGACAGTTTGGCTCCTCACTTGAAATCACGTACGCGACATGTTGTTACGTCACCATTCAGTACCTCCCAAAACTGCAATCAGAACTACAAACTGAACAAAACACTCCAATGATCGTAACTGACGCCACCTTAGTGCGACTATTGAATTTGGGCATTTATCGGCAGCAGTAGGGTGCCGAGAGGTTGAGTTTTGAGCGTAAGTGAGGGGACATCACTTTTGACGTCACCTCAAAAGTCATTAACTTATCGACTAACTCTGAACGGCAAGACCAGTCACGTCGAAAGATGCAGATGAAATGCTCTGTGGGGTTTGCTCATGGTTTTCTATATATTGGAGGTACCAAACTGTCTCCAACAAGTGAATAGGTTTTCCAATTTGTTTGGTGGTTTGTATGTTTTTCGTGTTTTCTGTATATTGGCGGTACCAAACTGTCTCCAACAAGTGAAGAGGTTTTTTTAGTTTGTTTGGTGATTGCAATCCTAATTCATAATAGGTACTGTTTGATACAGTACTGGCATCGATACTGCTAAAATTATAAAACGAATACAGAAATTTTAGTCGAGCTTAATGCAGAACTACTTTTTAACTTTCATCGTTGCTAACTTAGGAACCCAAGGAAATAATGACAAGCTCTTTGCGGCATTTTAAACTGGAAACCGCGCAGAATCTTTCTGCACGGCTTTTAACGGTTTTATTTTTCAATTAAAAGCGTACACAAATTTAGAAGACACCTATTTAAGTTTTACGTCAAAAACCTCTTCACATCTACCAAATGGTCCAAAGTTTAGTTTTAAGTAGAGGCAGAACATCAAGCAAGTAACGGGCATCGGTATTGCGCACCGAGCAGTCCTGCTACACAGGCCACCGTTATTTAGCGTCCTCTGTTGTTATTTATTAATTTATGCATAAATGCACAATCATTTACACAAATATGAATGAGCAGAGCTTGCTTCTTAATACATATGTTGATTCTATGTTTCAATCTAATCTAAAAGTGCATATCCATGAACCATTTATTGTTATAGAAATCGCGTTCGCGTGCGCAAGCTGAAGCATAAATGCAGCCTAACGACTAACAGGAATTGACTGCATGAAGGAAGGTTGCAGACGTTCAGCGAATATTAGCTTGGTCAGTAACAGGTTTAGGGATTGGTTATACATTTTCCCGAATCGTATCCCTGTATTACTCTAAGTCTTAAACCATGCGCAATGGCTGTTTGCTGTGACGTCACCACGAGTTAGCCAATGACGAACGAGAACAACGGCTGTTTGGCCCTGATTGGACTAGCCCAGACACGTGATATGCACGTCATGGCGCGTGGTATAGATTAGAAACACATCCCGTCGGAAAATGATTCGTTATGTTTGAAGCACATGTAGAGTAAGCAATACGGATTTAGCCGAATCTTGAATCGCAGTAGGCTTGAAACTTCAAACTTCTGGTGTTCATTTTGTGCTTAGAGTTTACCGATAGGTTATTGGGTTCCCGTTCAAAGAAACCTGGGTAGGAAACCGGATTGTGCCGTTGCTGAGGGCAACCAGCCGTCAGCCGTACTGACGTTTAGCAGCGAACACAGACCTCCGAGAGGACAGGGAATTTTTTTATTAAAAGAGCACGCGGAGACTTTTTTTTTCTGGGAAACTCTCTTTTTTTTTTTAAGCTTTTTTTTTCTAGCTCTTCTCAGCTTGCCACTCTTGTTTTCCCCCTTTACCGCCCCTTTCCTGGCCTTCGTTTCATCCTTTTAGCGCTAGAAAAAAGGCAAGACGAAGGCCAGGAAAAAGGCGTAGAAGGGTGAAAAAAAAAAAAACCGGGTGACAAGCTGAGAAAAGCTATAAAAAAAGCTTAAAAAAAAAGGCAAAACGTGAGGTCTCCCGAAAAAAAAATCTCAGCGTGTCCTTTTACTAAAAATTTTCCCTGGCTGTAGTCCTAGCATTTACCGGTTCAGAAAACCAAAATCGAGCATATTTTTTTTTGTAAAAAGGTTTAAAAGGGCAATTTTTTTTTACAAAAAGTGCAGGGGCAATGGCCCCCTTCCCCCGCACGCCACTGCTGACCCTAAGTATTATGCTATTACTCAAGTATTATTATTAGAAGCTATACCGATTTTAATTAAGCACGCAGTTAGCATATTTCTATATTAATAAGCTAGTGTTCATAAGTTAGTATTGATCATTGGCCATAGGCTATATTTCAATCACGAAGTCCGTGAATACGTATTTCGTCATAGCCCAATGGCATGGTTCATTATTAACAAAATCAATTTATTCGATTTCATGCTTTGCTAGTTGGCTTTAATTTGGCCAGTTAGTGTAAATTATGCCATAATTAAATAGCCTTCATAATTCAACCGATGTTGGTCATTTTACTGCACATTTTAAGTTTTATTTGGTGTATGTTGAGCGTTTAATTTCCATCCTTGACAATATGAGTTAGCCTATAATTAAGCCGGCGTAACTCACACACTATATACATACAGTATAGCATGGAGCTGCACCATCCTTGATCACTGTATACGTAAAATTTTGGCGATTAATCTTTGTGTATGTCTTTCCCTATGTACTGTTGCCAAGTAGTTTTGTTTTATGGTGTTGTCAGAACATTTTCCAAGAACGAACAATCAGCCATGTCTGGCTGGAAGTCGTATACGTTTTGTAAAATATGTTAATCTCAGGCTCGCATTCAGGTGTAAAATTATAGGAGTTATAGGAATTTTGTCCAAAAATGTCGAAGTATAGGAACTTGTTTGTAAAATTAGGGCGCATTTACGCAAAACTAGCCTTCACCTTCCCTTCTCGCAGCTAGAAACTAGAAATCATCTGAAATTCCAACATGGCGGCGGATTTAGCTCTGCCGGCTCGCCACGAAAACAGTCAATAATGTTAATTTAAAAGTTTATTATTATTATTATTGAGATGAGTTTATTATTAATATTAGAAGCATGTACAGGGTCAATCATATAAGTGACAAGCCCACAGACCACAAGAGCAGATGCCCGCGTGTGGATTGGGGCCGCACAAACATGTAAATCAAACAATGAAATAACAACCGATGTAAATAACAATGAAAAACAACCATGCAAACAGAAAGACAAATTATGTAAATTTGCGAAGTCAAAACAAAGCAAAAAAAAAAATACATGAGTAATCCGAAGAAAACAGTCTAATCTGGAACAAGACAATAATAGCACAATATTCTGGCGAAAGAAACGAAGAATGCAAAATAAAACATAATATTTAAATTAAGAAAAAGTTAAGTCACAACAATGAACAAATTTTCTAAGGTAGATGGGTTTAGATCAAGTAGCCACCTGAACAAATGTTTCTTAAATGATGACATCTCACTCAAACTTTTTATTTCTATGGGCAAGGAATTATACAACTTACTACCCAGAAAGTGACTGGGAAAATCGTTTCGTCAGGAGGAATTCTTTATCTTATAGTCACAGATTATACGACTGCAAGCACTTACTCAAACAACGTCGAATTTAGCTAATCCAGGCAGCGTCATTACCGTTGCAACCACATATACGCCATCGTGATTAAAGTCTAGCTGCGAGAATGCAAAGGCGAGTCGTTGCTTAAACGCGCCCTTATACTAGGAAATTTTATTGAGGATTTAAGGTTTATTTCAGAAAAAAAAGCCTATTTTGTTTATAAGCTTTGTAACCCCCAGACTCAGTCGCCACAGTTGATCATTACCCTTCTCTTCCACCCCCACCACCCCCTCCCCCAGGAGCGATGATGTCATCAACGCTCGAAGAGCAAGAGAAAAAAGCACGCAGGGAGCATCTGTAACAAAAGCACTAACCCGCGCGGCAATATGATGTACGATGTATGCAATGCATGGGCTTAAATTAGAAAATAGGCGCAGGACTTACTTTCAGGAATATATGATATTACTAATCGGTTGAGTCTGGGGAGATCGAAAAAATTACAAATATCGGAAACTGTATGGAAATTGGATATATAGGAAAATACAGAAAATAAATTTAGTCTTATTTTTGATCACGGACTACAGTTACATTTCAGAGGAGTGATATCAACAGACCAAAACATTCGCCAACTTAATCGCACCGCTTAATAGTTCGAAGATTAAATGAAAACTAGAACATTGCTACTTTCGGTAACAATGTTCAAGTTTTCATTTAACCTTCGAACTATTAATCGGTGCGATTAACTTAACGAATATTTTGGCGTGTTGATATCACTTCTTTGAAGGGCCGAACCATTCGGAACTTGGCGGCCTCATTAACCAATTTTGGTTTTTGATATGATATCATTCCTTTATTCTTTAATTGTGTATTGACTCAACTCCACTACCGTGCAGATGTGTAATAAAGTGCCACTTCAACAAGAAATTAGTTTTTAACAATTTGCTACTATATTTTGCCTATAGACCGAACCATTCACAACTTAGTCACCTCTTTATAGGTTTTTGGTTTGGTTTTAACCTGCAACCTGTTATTCGATGAATCGGCACCTTTAAGTTAATCCTACTTTTCTATAAGGGCTACATAGACACCAAGTTTAAGTTTTCAAAAATCTGACCGGTTTGCAAGTTATCTGCCGGTCGAACCGTTTCGCATCACGCAAGCCTTTTGAGTTTACAATTTCGTAACATTGATTCTACACTGATGGAACTCAAAAGAGCAAGATTTCAAAATAAGCCCCAGTGACGCAAGCACGGCCATCCAATCTCGTTTGGTTTCCCGTTTTCCCTGGCCACCGGAAATTCAATGTTATTCAAGATGGTGGCAGCCGGAAACTCCAACAAGTAGGTGGCGCGTCGGTCGATACAACAGATGGCCGTTCTTACATCCGCTGGAGCCGACAAAGATAACATACCTCTGGAGGGTCGTACGAGTTCACCAGCGAGTCCGTTCCCATTTGCTCCCGCCACAGCAGCGACTGAAAATGAATAGACAATCAAAATCAGAAAATAGCAATTTTGGTCAAACTAATATCCACAAACAAGAAATGTAGCAAGAATGGTCACGATAGTGGGGACGTCAAATCTATAAAAAATTGTTTAGGAAGAAAGTGGTAACCAGGCAACGCTGGATACGCCCTTGAAATATAGTAGGGTTTTGTAGCTTTATGCAGGTCGACCTCGTTTTGGCACGGATTTTTGATTTTAGTTTCTGTTAGTAGGAAAGGAGCTCTTTTGCGGCAGTTGGGTTTGAAGTCTTGAGTAAAACGTGGCTGTGTTTTATACTTTTGTATCAAAATGGGAGCCTGTTATATTCAAACGCATACAGCGATTTTCGAATCTCCAATCATGCTTTTTACGTTAGGTCGACTGAGGACGTTTCATTCGGCATCATTGGTTTAATATACCGGCATACCGCTCCTTCCTTTCATACCGCTGTGAAATGGGAATCAATTCAGGTAAATATGCGTAACTTTTTAACTTTGTTTTATTAGTGGCTAACCGCCTGTAGGCCTAATTGTTTGGAAAATCGCACGGATCTGCGTCGACTTCCACACCACTCGGCTTCTTTCCCCGTGAAATGGTGGCATTTTAATTTCCAGCACGATTCCGGCATTTAAAGGTAAATTCCGCCTGCCATCTCACAGCGCACCGTTTCGCGAGACTCAGCATAGAAATACAAGGCCAACTATACGATAGTAGCTGCGTTTCACGCAAGCAGCGACACTACTGTTGGTAGCATTGTTTTTGCGGGGATCGTTGGAACTTTCGGCAATGGATGTCGAATAGGAAAACGAAAGTTTCGCTATCTTTAACGTGAAACGTGCGGTTCTACCGCTTTCATACCGTACGCACAGATTTAATTGAAACTGCAGAGCTGATTGGCAGATTTTGTGGACATTTATAAGCCATATGTAAAGTTTGATATCTGTAGACGACTAATTCGTTTGTCCCACTCACAATTATTCGTTAAAAAAAAATCACGTGAATTTGTGAAAGTTTTCCGTACCTGGTTACCAAATCATTTTTAATTTTTAGTTTGTTACCCAATCAGTTTAACTTTTAACAACTGTAACTGTATTATTTGTCTATCACATCGTGATCTAGATCGCTATCATTCATAAAAGGAAACTGGCACAGTTACTATCAAAACTATATTGTATTTGAACTCAAGATAAAGGATAAAACATTATCGTTGTGTAGCGTGTAGGCTACTAAGGGAGCTTAACGTCACAAGGCGATTACGAGCAATAGTTGACCCGGAACGAAATTCAACATTATATGTAATGTTCCCTTAATAACGGCGCTGCTGAAAATCGGGCTAAAAATTGGACTACAAAAACCCGAATATCTCCGAAAATATTTGAGGTACGAATTTCATCATTGAATTCGTGTCTTTTCGTCACCGAACCTTGTCACGAAATTTCAACCCAATCAGAGAAAAACTGCGAAGGTTATCGTGTGTTATACAGGCAAACACACTCACAGACAGACATACACACAAAATAAAATTTTAGTCGTCTATCGACCTCACTCACTCGGTCAACAATGTTTTCCTGTGGAAGGGGGATGGGAGGCAGAACTTTTGCTAAATTACAATATTCGGGGAAATCAAATTAAAAAAACGTAGGCTACAAAAGAATTTAAAAGGACACGCCCTCTCCTTATTTTCGTGCATCCTGCGCGTATGTAGCTCTTTGCAACATTTTCATATATCTGCACTATCATATTTGCTCTCTGCTCAACATAAAATACTATAACGATACATATAATAACCAATTCATGGTCCCGGCCACGAGTGTTTTCAAAAGCGGTTTTCTCTCTATAAAAACTCCTCTCTATAAAAGTTCTAAGCACATCCACAACAACGTTCGCAAACAAAACACCAACGGTCACTTCTCGTCTTCCCATTTAGCACAAGATTTATTACTTCACCCCCCTCTGGGGGGGGGGGGGCGGCAACACAGTTTGACCACAGTTTGACAAAAATATGGCCATAAAGCCATTACCGCAAACGCACAACATTCGAAGACACGGCCGGACGCAACTCCACATTCGTATCCGGGGAAGGGAGGGAAACGCGCCATGGCTGTTTGCTTTGACGTGCATGTCACGTCTCTGGGCTAGTCCAATCAGACGGCCAAACAGCCGTTGTACTCATTCGTCATTGGCTAACTCACGGTGATGTCACGGCAAACAGCCATTGCGCATGGTTTAGGAACAGACAGCCCTTATTTGCAAACGAGACGATCATCGTTCGTCTAATATAATTAATATACCCTTTTCTTTTCTATGGTTATGCTAACCCTCATTTCTTTATGATGACTGTTTCAATTTGCTAAGGCTTTTATTTTTTCATTACTATTATATGTAAAACAATGACTCTTGGTAACAATAGTCTGTGTAACTATCCCAAAACAAAACTTGTTAAAGATTCCCGCCAAGCTTTTCGGCCGCGTGAAGTCGTGATATCAAACGCCAAGCTCTTTCGCCAAGCTATATATACCACCGAGTAATAGTTCGAAGGTTAAATGAAATATATGAAAACTGCTTACTGCGCAATTTTCAATTATTTCATTTAACGTTTGAAGTCTAGTCGGTGGGATTAGCTCGGCAAAAGAGCTTGGCATTTGATATCACGATTCACACGGCCGAAAAGCTTGGCGGGAATCCTTAACAAGTTTTGTTTTGGGGTAGAAATCAGATATTTTTGGTCCAAATTGCTGAAATCCGTTTTTTCTTAGTAATTATGAGATGGAAACATCAATCTAGTTTTCTGGTCCATTTCTTCCTTTTTTTTGTTGTTGTTGGCTTTCATTACATTTTGAGCACAGTAGTCACCTTTTTCATATGATCAGTATTTCTTAGTAGTGCATTATCTCCTTGCAAATGCACGGATTTATTTAATGATCAGTTTGGCATTGTTGCATAAAAACAATGTTTAAAACAACGTAAAACGAACAATTTGGTCGTTTAGAGGTCCGTAACCCTTGAACCACTTGACCAATGAGAAGAGACCATATAAAAAGAGCATATCTTGAGAGCAATACCTGTAAAATGAGCTAAGAACCAGCTTTATTCACCGCATGGAAGAATTTATTTTCGTGACTGTAAAAAATAGCGTTATCAGTAACTAGTAGCCAGTAGTAATTAGGCAAATATCGACGTTATTCAAGTCGTTTTTTCAACAAGAAAACGCTGTGTCACTAATAGTGACTTTAATGTTGTCAGGCGACCAAAGTCTCCCGATCCAACAAGTTTCAGCCTTTTCTGAAACAACGTTATTACTTTATCCTCAGATGGCTGAAAACTGTCAAATTACCTTAGCTGCAAAGACACAACGTGTCTAGTGGCCGCCACGTTCATATATTTTATCTGGATGTTATCGTTTATCTTGGCGGGTGACACACTAGCGTGTGTCTTGATTACATTAACGTAATATCCTGATGCCTAAACACTTTCGTTGTTGACGGTGCCATTATTGTAATATTTACATTTCACAGTACCAAATAGGTATGTATATAACTAAACAAAAAACGGCTTCTCGGTTTAGAAAAAAAAAAACTAGCTCGGATCCCCTACTCACAGCCGTAAGGTGCACGAATAAAAACGGATTTTAGAGTCCACTTGAACGCAACGAACTATAATTTGAACTCCGATTCCAGGGAACAAGGACTGTTTTTTACTCTTTGGCAATTTCAGAAAATGAACGCTGTTTGTGTTTGAAATATTTAATATTTGTAAGCGTATGTATTTTTTGTGTGCGCATAATTTGTGTATTATACAAGTTTTTTTTTATATTGTGTTTTTTTGTGTGAAAGCTGGCATGTCACAATCCCTGTTCCCTGGAATTGGAGTTCAAATTATAGTTCGTTGCGTTCGAGTGAACTCTAATCCGTTTTTTTTGTTTTCGTCTACCTTCACAGCTGTAAGTATGGGGATACGAACTCTAATGTTTTTTTCTATAATTTGTTGGCTTCAAACAGTGCCTTCCGAATACGAAAACAATAGTTTCAATAAAGCTGGCTATTAGAGCCGAGTTGAAGAGTTTAAAAGTTGGTTGCGTAACAATCATTGCATGCATGATCGTTGTTGCAGGTTTATCGCTTGGCATCAAAACGGAGAAACAGTCAAAGCAGACGAACTGAGAATAAAAGAGTGGCGCCCTCCAATAAACACGCGGTTTACTTTCCTAAGGATACAGACATCGTGGCTACCC
>JAHWFP010241651.1:31696-48672 GCA_023313725.1 Lithobius niger
CTGGTTGCTTTTGGAATGAAAATACCCGAGAACCAAACGCACTTTTTTTAACGGCCTTACGGCAGATATTTAAATAAATAAATCGTCTCGAAATTCTGATTTGTGACATACTCCAATATAATTATTCCAACAAATTTTAACACATCCTGCATGTTTTAGTTGGCTGTATCAGACTAAGAAGGTTTTTCGCAACTCCTTCGCGTTACGCAATATAAGATACAATTATAAAATAATTAGCATTCGTTAGTTTTAAAGGAGAGTTATAGATTTCGTGGGAAAACTGTAACCGTAGAAAGTTACTGGCCTTTTGCTACTGGACAGGTCCTGGGCCCTTGTATGGCTTACAAGAACTAGTGCTGGGCGGTATCGGAAATTTTCGGTATGGTACGGTACAGTATCGGTATTCTCGAAAACTTTTTTTTCGGTATTCCGGTATCGGTATCCGCCTACCTGGGTAGTTGAAGCATACCCTCGCACCAAACAGTTACTAAATGATACAGGGAATACCAGGATGTTTTCCGGTCTGATTTCAACATCAGTGCAACTCTGCTGCTACTCCGCCACTTGGATTGGAATCGGTCTCGGAGATCGGGTTACAGTTTAATCGTTGCTCGGAATAAACACCTCTTAAAACGAAGCATAAAATCTAGGAATCGACTGAATCTACTTTTACCAAATCCAGATAATTTACAAGATTGGCTGAATCAGATCTGGATCCTAACTGAATCCAAAAAAAAACAAAAAAACATTTAGATAGATGTTTATGTTTTGTACAGACTAACTGTTCACTCTACCTGAATGATTGAGTCAACTTTAAAGACTGAGTAAATATTTTGCAAATTGGCATTGGTTTTCCCCCATATAACATCTTAACAGTTTACGTTATCAATTTGAATTTAGCTTCATTGGATAGCTGGTGAAAAAACGCTTCGAATGGTATATTGGAATGTCCAAATCGGCCAAAAATTGGCGAAGTTATTAAAAAAGCAGCTAGACACTAAAAATGTATGGCATTTCGGTATTATGCAAATATCGATTACGGTTTCGGTATTCAAAAAATACCGATAACCGCGGTAAAAATACCGATACCGCCCAGCACTAATAAAAACTACAGTGCTACAACCGTTACCCATTCATTCACCTTATTACAGGCAGATTTGGCTGAGTCCTGCCACCACTCAGCCACAACGACCATTAATATAATAAACTCTTCTCTCTACTGAACACTGGGGGGTTAATTAAGCTGGCCAGCCATCATTAACAACGAAACATTTACCCCTATTGTATGGGCCAACCTTACCGTATAGTTTATTTTAAATTCCTTGCGTGCAACCGCCACAAAGTTAAAAAGGTTAATTACGCGGCCAAGCCTACTTTAAACAATTTCCGCGTGTTTTGCCGGCCGTTTCATTAGGTTTGACAAGGCCTGTCGCGTGCCCCTATTGCCTTTTTGGAGGATTATTAAGGTTTAGTGAAGCGCGTCTTGGTACTTAACCCTTCCGACTCTAATGAGAAGACCAACCAGCGTGGATCCCTCATTAGACTAAATAAGGAGGATGGGGCGAGGGACAGCGCAGGCAGATCTGAACTAACGAATGCGGTCAAAAAAATTTGAATCGCTAATGGAAAGGGCAAATGTTATTTATAGCACGCCGAATAAAAATACGATGAACTGAGGATTTATCTACATAAAGTTTTAAAATAATTTTACCAAGGACCTTTTTCGTAATGAATGTGAATGTGAATGTGAATGTGATTCTGTGTGTGTAGGCCAGACCGGCGGGAAATGTGGGAGTGTAGTTTTGGGTACGAGGTATGGAGACGGATGGAGTACGTTGTAAATTGTTTGTATTTTCCTTAATTACTTATTAGGGGGGGGGGGCAGTCACGTGAAAAAATCTATTCAGTTAAATATACAATTTAACAGACAATATGAAATGACATTTGAAACATGCGCAAAGCCAGCCAGGTATCTCAGTGGTGACAAATGAAACATGCGCACACATAACGGCAATTTTAGTTTAATTACATAGACTTTCCGTAAGGAAAAATAATAATAACAAAATTGTAAATAATAGTAATTAATCGGTGCGCTGATCGTGAGTTTTGAGCTTCTTTTTTTTTTAAATTAAGCTTGGAGAACGAATATCATTTATTGAAATGATAAAAAGAATAAAAAACAAAATTAGCGGAATAAAAATTATCTATATCGTGCCACCCCCAGTTACAGAAAACGTAAAATATTTCTATTTCGTCATTTTTTTTTTTTTACGGTTAACTAGACCTTTTTGCCGCAACCAAGCACTTTAATTCAGCCAGCGCAAGTTTAAAGCATGAACATCTACAGGAAAGCCCATCTCCACAGTTAAGGCGGAGTTTTCTCCTGCCACGCAGAGAAGCCTTTCCAATTCACACGGCAGCGCCACCATTCGAATACGAGAAACAGTTCCACTTTACTACAGAATCCCGAATTTCTATGGTTTTGGACATCACCATTAGTACGAGAGTTAAAATGTGTGGACATTTATCCCCCCCCCCCTTTTTTTTTTAATACCAGTTCCAGTGAAAGATATTAATTAACATACCAAATACCAAATCAACTCCATTGTTTAATCTGTAATCTTTTTTTTTCCGTGCGTGTCAACTTTCACAAGTAACGCTCATCTGATTAGCCTTGGGACACGCAGAGAACGATTCGATGTTATCATCGAGTGTTATGCCATCGTGACATATCGTCTGTCTCTGGTATCTACAAGGTGCACTCTTCGTGTTCGCTGTCACGCGTCTGGTCCACACCTAGAATTTGAGTGCGATTTGCTTACAATTATGTTTTTTTTTTTAATTTTAAATTTGCCACAGTTCATCTTGGCTTAAAAACATTTAACAGTAACGCACCTGCTTGGGTGTTGTTTTATCACGCTTCTAAAACGAAGGTGAACTCGCCGCTGACGATGATGTACGACCTCGCTAATGATGGTGTATAGAGCTTGACCTCGCTGTGAACGCAAGGTGCACCTACCATACTAGGCAAAACAAGCGACAGTCGAAGCACGCCAATCCTCCTCTTACCGGCCCGACTTATTAAAGTTAACTTGCCACGTTCAAAACAGGTATAACGAATTGTGGTATTACTTTCCTCTTAATTTATTGAGGTTATTCTAAAATTACGGGAAAAAAAACCGTGAAGACATGGCTTGCGTGTTGGTGAGTTGATTTTGTGCATCAGTTGCCTTCAAGCTGTGCTTTTAGGTGCCCTTTTATGTCAGGTCATTTAATAGTGTATTCAATTCAATAGTGTAGTTCATAGAATGGATGTGAGAACTTTGCTTCGCAGCGTGCTTCACTAAAGGTTGGTCCTAGTAGTGAAACATTGTTATACAGCTAGTGCCGTTATAAATTTGAGCCAAAAATAATTGTTGCCGCATACTAAATGTCTATCACCATACGGCGAGGGACAACAAGACATCTGAGAATCCCGATGACTCAGGGTTTGAAAAACCCAACCTACATGGGTTTTATAAGATTTTCGGCTTTTACAATTTTTTGTCGGGTTTTATCCGACTTTATCGAGTCTTTTTAAACCATATGCGCAATGGCTGTTTGCCGTGACGTCACCATGCGTTAGCCAATGACGAACGAGAACAACGGCTGTTTGGCCGTCTGATTGAACTAGCCCAGTCACGTGATATGCACGCCACAGCAAACGGCCATAGCGTGTGGCATAGGCTTCTGTTTTAGTTCGTACAGGGTTCCCACACAAAACCCCGACTTTCCCAGGTTTCCCATAGAAAAAGTTGAATTTTCGCCTGACATTTGATGACTAAACATAGAAGCATACAAAAGTTGTACTTGCTACAATGGATCGATATAATTTTGATAAATAACTCAATAACTGTCCAGATTTTCATCTCCTCTTACTAGAATTTGGTTAATATTTATTTTGTGACTAATAATTTCGAATAGTGGCTCCTTTGAAATAAATACTCTTTAACAATTTCTGTTCACTTAAATCCCGACTTTATTCATGACCTTGCAAATCCCCTAACTTTCCCATGTTTTTTGTGATTAAAAAAATCCCCTGATTTTATTTCATGATCGCGCAAACCCCTACTTTCCCATGTTTTCCCTGACTAAAAAAAATACCGTGACTTTATTTCATGACCTCGCAAATATCCAGACTTTCCCAGGTTCCCCTTACCAAAAAAAAATCCCCTGACTTTCTCAGGTAAACTTCCCAATTGTGTGGTCACCTTGTTTATAAGTGTTTTTTTTTTTTTAAGGTATATTACTATTGGTTGTTAGGCTTGGATAAGATAATAACATAATGCAATAACCGTTAACAAACAATTAGAGTGTGCGCGGCCTATCTTGAGTTCGCTGCACAACAAACACAGATAATCGATTGTACTTTTTTGGTAGCAGAGTGTCTTGTTGATATCCAAAATGGTTACAAAAACAATGGCGGCCGTCGATTAAAGCCGCTCCCTCCAGGAAGAAGTAACCACTCATAAAATACTTCCAGGAACTCAAGATACGCCGCGCACACAACAACAACAAGCTTGAAAAAGTAATAGCAATTTATTACAAACGGTAATAGTACAGTTTTTCATGTTACCTTTGAACGAACACTCGGTGGGAGTAAATGTGCGAATGTTTTGATCGGTTTATATCACTCATTTTAAAGGCAGACCGTTTTCAACTTGGCGGTTCTTTAACAAGTTTTACGACCAGTTGGGCCAAGAAGTTGATTTCATATTTATTGTGAATTCATATTTCCTACTGGCGCTGGTTTGGGGGGGGGGGGGCGGAACCTCGTACACATTTCTATATAGCTTACGGCCATCTACAGCATAGTTGTGTGAAACCACAGGTGTCGAGATCCTCTCGAATGCACTCAACTCAAAGCCCGTAGCAGAGGCCACTTTATCTCCAACAGACAATCTACACGGGACCAAACAACATTTGCCACTTACTTGCAACAACAATCGAACTTTACTAAATCAATAATGGTCAGGTTGTTTCTTATATGCTGCTATATTAATTTATCGTTGTTGCGTGTCGCACTGTGCGAGTTCAACCCACGTTAGAAGGGGGGGGTAGTTGGCGTTAAGAGGTCGTTAAATGAAACTGAGGAGAAATATACGCAAGGTGCACCAAAACTACCCGAACACCGAAGTGTCCGAAAACCCGGAAATAGCGTACGAGGTTATGGCATATCCGAAATCACTACATTCGATTTGCATTGATTTGCAGGGATGTGCGCAGATTTGCATGGATTTGGATTTCTACGGATTGTAAGATTTATTCATATTTGTAATATTTGCACAGATTTGCACGATTTTGCTTGGATTTGCAGATTTGTAGAGTAAATTTAGATTTGCTGATTTGTAAGGATTTGCAGATTTTAAGGAATTCGCAAGCAGATTTACAGATTTCACGCTGAGTTGCAATGATTTGCAGGATTTACAGAGGTTTGAAGATTTGCAATGTCGATTTGCATATTGCACTTGGATTTGCAGATTGTAAGCAGATTTTCATATTTCGTGTTTGATCTGCACTGATTTGCTATGATTTCTAGGATTTACAGATTTGCAAAGAATTGCAGATTTCACATTGATTGAAAATCCGAAATCAGAGAGCGTACTAAATTTCAGCCCTTGTCGGACCCCTAGTCGCCGAACACCCTATACCACGCGCCATGGCTGTTTGCTGTGACGTGGATATCATGTGACTAGGCTAGTCCAATCAGACGGCCAAACAGCCGTTGTTCTCGTTCGTCATTGGCTAACTCATGGTGACGTTACGGCAAACAGCCATTGCGCATGGTTTCATAACTCCTGAAAAGGTCCCCGATGAAAACGTCCTTTGGGGGATATTCGTTGGTGGAAGGAAGCTTTAGGTAGTGGGGAGCAACTTATTATTTCCCAGGCGACAATAGGAGTATGGAAATTTAGGAAATTCGTATCATAGCACACCATGATTGGTCAACAATGAACGTTGACACTTAACGCTATCTCCTTTGTCACCTCAGCCATCGACACCGCCACCTACAAACAGAAAGCGGAACTAAGGTTCTGCACGTTGCGGCCTAATCCATTCTGCCTCCTTAGAATCGCTACCACACGATGAGGCGGCGAGCTAAAGCGCCACTGCCATTAAGCTAGTACAGAGTGGGCTCATGGGATGGCCTTCTACAAACAAAACTATCAAGTGGGCTATGAGCATGGTGGACTTTTCACCAATCTTTCTTTCCTTGAAGATACCTTTACAACGAGGGACAACTCGATCAGGATTACATTTGAAAAAAAATAAGTTGCTTTCCTCCGGGTCCCTCTTTGCTGTGGAGAGAGGGGGGGGGGCAGACGTTGTCTCTCACGCCACGAGGTTTATTCAGTAGACCCATTCCGAAGTTATTAAGGTGCTCTGGGACTTCTGGAATAAGTACCCTATGTCTTTCATTGATGACTTACTACTTTTTCTGTTACCGGGTGCCTTATCATCGGTTCATAAATTTGAAAATACGCACGAAATAAAACAACTTTCAGTCAATAAACAATAAATCACAAGGTTAGTCTTTACGAAGCGGACAGACCGCATTAAGACTTGGCGTGTCAGAACGTGTGCATTTTGCATTTTACAAAAAGGCAAGTCTTCAGACTGCCTATGAGAGGAGTGAAAAGTACATACGGCGGTATTTTAATACAAATCGGATATTTTGTGATCTGTCTATTAATATCAAAAATGTTATTCAATTCGTGGTATTTTCCTGAATAGCTAAATACGAGACGTCCTAATTTCAAGCTTCTTGGCAGTTCACCTCAGCTTGAATATTAGATATATTTTTTTTCTGAAAGAGCATTAGAGTTGTGCTACCATGGAATTCCGTACCCTCTGTTGTGGATGGCACTAGCCTCAAGGCGTTTGGATATTTTCTTGTACCACGTTTCTTTGTTTGTTTGTTTGGTTGTTGGGCGCCATTGTGGTGGCCTTTGCTCGGCACAGTCTTCAGCTTATTATCTATACGTTACAATAAAAAAACACCGCAAAACGCTTCTTTTTTGTCCGGTTGGCTGTGCACACGTTCCAAACGTCATTGCATTATATCAAATGTCATTGTATATTTCAACTGTCGCTGTATTTTGGAAATTGTACATTTTTACAATTATTATTTAAAAATTGGAATCGCAAATTTATATTGTATAACAGGGTTGGCAATTGCTCGGTAAAAACTAGTTTTGGACAGGGCACTGGCAAATACCGGTATAAAACCTGGTAAATACCAGCTAAGTGGGAAAAATATTATTTTTTTTATAATCATTTTTTTATTACATGCATTTTTAAAGTTTGGAGCCTAACTGCTCATTAACACTAAGGCCACGTTTATGCAACCACTCGCTTTTGCATTCTCGCAGCTAGAAGCTAGAAATCACCTCAAATTCCAACATGGCGGCAGTTTTATGTCTGCCGCCTCGCAACGAAAACAGCAAATAACGTGAGTTCAGAAGCGTTTGGGAAAATTGTTTCGTCATGAGAAATTCTTTATATTATTGGCACGGATTATAAGACTGCAAGTATTTACTCAAACGATGTCGGATTTAGCTAATCCATTTAGCGTTGTTACCACGGCAATGTCACCTTTGCCATCGCAATTGAGTTCTAGCTGCGAGAATGCAAAGGCGAGTCGCTGCGTAAACGCGCCCTAATAGCAAGAATTTATAGGGGGTTTGCTAAATAAATTCTTGCTAATAAATAAAAATAAAAATAAAAATAAATTCTTGCTAATAGTAATACTAAGAAATTCTATTTGAAACGAAATTTCAAGTAACAGAATATAGTGAAACTACTAACATAGAAACTTTCATAACAGCTGCGAAATAGGCTAGGCTTAGAAACTACTTATAAGTTGGTATTTTGCTATAGGATGCTGCGTGGCCGATTGGATCCCGAATGGTAGACAATGACTCAGAGTGACTTGGTGTTCGAAATTATTTCTCTGTGTGACTAATTGCATGTTACGTCCTAATCCATAACCCATACGGCAATTCACACAAAAATTGTCAGTAAAAAATCATTATGATAATTTTAAGCATTTCAAATATAATGTTTGTACTTCTAACACACTTATGTTCATTTATCCTATGTAAACGTTGCATCAGCAAACATATTTTCACGGACGACGCTAGAATCACTTTACTGGGGAGGCGGCAGCGGGGCAGCAATTTTAGCCAGGGGGGCGAACCGAAATTTCGACTTTTGCCCCCCCCCCCCCCAAAAAAAAAATTATAAAAGTAAAAAAAAGCACTTGCAATTTTTTTCTCACACTGAACGTTCTTAGCTGTTTTCTGCACTATTTTTTTTAATGTTTTTAAATCCAGTAAAAGTATGATTTTATAACTCTGACAGTAACAACTAGGCTCCATTGATGTGTCTTCCTGTTGCTGTGAAAGAAACTAACGTAGCTTTCTTAATAAGTAACCAAAATTGTTTTCGTGTATACATTTGATTTTGATCTGATGTTAGGGGGGGGGGGGTAAAAATTTTAGGGGGCCTGCGCCCCCCCCCCCCCCCCCCCCTTAGCGTCGTCCCTGCCTAATTTGATATCTAATCTTTTAAATTGAAGATACTTTTAATTATAGTTAAACTAATATAATTATATTTTACACGTTATACACCTATTTTTGTCTTTAACTAGGAATAACTAGGAAAAAGTAGTTTATTACGGGGCGGTAAAAACCTGGTAAAAACCATGTCAACCCTGTTGTATAACGCAGCCAAGACGTTCGTACGGCAGACCATGCGCATCTTTCGAATGTTTAGCTTTACTCTCTCCCGATGGCGCACACCTAATCAATCAGACATGAAGTGTCAAGCTGCATTGGAGCGCTGGAGGGCTGGGAATAATGCAGCAATGCAGGGATGCAGTAAAAAACAGACAGACGTCACTGTTACGTAATTGTACAGTATTGTAATTGTACATCGTAAAATTTTAAATAAATCATCTTTGTTCTGGTTATTGACTGGTTGTTTGCTAGAAAATCAAAATTTTAAAGGGGAGAAAGACATAAAATATTGCTTGTGCCGAATAGTATCAATGTCCAGTTTGAGAGGCATGTAAGTACATGATGCTGCAGTTATTTCCTCAGTAGGCCTAAAATAAACGGTGGCTGCCAGTAGGCCTAAAATAAACGGTTTTTAAAGTCGAATTCTTCTTGAAAGACAGATTTGCCGATCTAAAACTCGACTTTTCCTGAGTCACCGGGCAACGACATTGTTCCACCCAACTAGTGTTTCCCAGCTAAATTTTCTTTAATTTTGATTCTTGTTAAAAAAAACAAAAAACTATCATTTTGGAAGCCTGTGCTAAGCACGGGTGGTATTGGATGCACGTTTACAGCACTGGTACGGTTTGGGGGTCGCTCATGTGTATGTCCACGTTTCACCGAATAAAGTTTCTTCAATGAAATTGTTGTGCACACTGGCTAACAATCGCCGATTTTCGTTTGCTTCGCTCACTCAATCGGCACATCTTGTGACTCAAATCATATGATGCAGAGTTCTAAAAATTGCTGGGCTCAAACATCGTAGCCTTAAAAACATTTTTTCGCTGACTAATAATGTTACTTCCTTACTTAAATCCGTTCTAAGCACGGGTGGAGTTAGGTACGCAGTTTTAACAAATTGGTGTGGTCGGATCTATCTTTTACGAGTCAAATTCTTCGACAAACTTTTCGTCTGGTTATGCTTAGTAACACTCATGATGTCAGTTTTACAATGCTGATTTTCGTTTGCTTCGCTCACTCAATCAGCGCATCCTGTGACTCAAATCTCCCTTACCCCCAACACTAATGATCCTCCTTTCTAATGAGGATGAGCAGAAATACGCAAAATTTCGGATCAAATAATATGACTTAAACAATATGAGGAGACTATTGCAACGATCTCTTTTAATAATTAGGGGATTGAATGATTGTAAACGGACGGATTCTTGGCAATAAACTGAAAATGCCCGCTACCATAAAAACCTAACGAAACCTGATGACTTCAACGAACATAATTTATCTATCCAACAACAATTGTCATATCTGCAACCATTCCTCTTGTACGAAAAAGCATTTAACGCAAGTTACGATCCAGAATCCAGTAAAAAAAAAAAAAAAAAGATGGCATACGCGAACCCATGGAATCTAGGGACGGGTCAGCGTCGTACTGGGTGACGTCGAGGTAAGCCAGATCACGCTGAACGACGCGTTGACCGCTGGCAAAAGGTTCTGTCGCTGTGGACGATTAAAATAAAAGGCTTAAACCATGCGCAACGGCTGTTTGCCGTGACGTCACCATGAGTTTAAGCCAATGACGAACGAGAACAACGGCTGTTCGGCCGTCTGATTGGACTAGCCCAGTCACGTGATATGCACGTCACAGCAAACATCCATGGCGCGTGGTATAGTGATACTCGGTTAAATATTGAAAACGCAATTTACTTTCTGACTCTCCCAGAAAAAATATGACAAAGTCGGGGGGTTAAAGTTTGAACTTTGTTGTAGAAAGGTGTATTTCTACAGTTCTGGTGGAAATATTCACATGTAAGTGCATGGAATCCGGGTCAGGGGATGAGCTGATCAAGCGAGAGAAGCGAACTAATACTAGCGCTTGTTAGCTAATGTGTACAAAAAAAAAAAAAAAAAAAAAACATAGACGGGATACACGCCTTTCGCGACAAACACATGAGAGAGCAAACCGCCCTGATGCTGCAAATGGCGCATCAAACACCACTTCAGCTAGTTCTTCCATGTTCAGGTTCATGCTGGCTTTGTCATTCTTTTGTCTGGGAGAATCATAAAGTAAATCCCCAACAATGCCTCATTAGTGTTTTATTTATATATTTATTTATTCATTCACTACGAGGGCCATTAGTGTTTGTATCCAGCTTATTAGAGTTCGTTTGCGCACGAGAATTTCAGAAAATGAGGCGGAGGCGGATATTTATTTATTTATCGGGGCCCTGGCCCTAAGCCATGCGCCCTCCCTAATACTAATTACAACCAACACAGTAAATCACAAAACCTTATATCACAACCACACGTCACTACATTACAATCAACCTCATCGCACTGAGCATCTTCCACAGCACCAAGCTCCACAAAGCATACAGCACATCAACAACCCGGAAATACCAAAAATCGAACAAACTGGACAAGACTAGGGAGGAGGTGGAGGCGGAGCGGACAACAATGTCAAAATGTTACAATGCTGCAACATGTAACAATAGGGTAACAATAGGCGAGGCCCACAATATCGGATTATAGCTCACTCAAAGGGTTTCAAAGGGTTTAACGAGCGTTAACCACTCCTGGTCACTCGAACAAGATGCAACAATGGTTGGGTGCCGGGAAACTAACATTGTCGTTGTTTGAGCAGGGTTGCCACATGGTATTTTGTAAAAAAAAAAAGCAAGCGTCCAAAGAATAAAAGCATTTAGGGCAGGGAATGTGGGTTTTTCGCTACTAAGCTGAATATGTAAAATTACGGCTTAATAAAGCCATCAAATTTGTATAAAACGTATCAGGATGACTGGAGTTCACACAACAGAGCTGCAGGCAGGAATCCTGATCGGGGCTTCCATCGAATAATATGAGCGCCCTCTTCTTCCAGCTAGGGAGTCTGGGGGAGCACTGTGAGCGCTGTGACATAAACATTAAAAACTGCCCCTCCGAAGGGGGTTCCGTTAAACTCGGAAACCCTAAGAATGTCCCACAGCATGATTCCATAGAAACAATTTGAAACATTAAAAAAAAGCAAAAAAAGCAATAAAGCCTGAAATGAAAAAAAAAAGCAAATAAAAGCATAAAAAAGCGGATGTGGTAACCCTGTGTTTGAGCTAGCTAGCTCGTTGCGGAGAACCAAAATTAAATGGTCTTGATTTTTCCTTAAATCTTCAAATTTTAAACCGTAGGGTGCGAAGTCTTAAATTTTGAGGGCTACGGCCTCAAAATTGGGCGGCCGACATGACTGAGTGACTTCTTTACTTTTTGAATGCGGGCTTCGGGAAGCCAGTTGAATTGTTTCGGCGATTGTTGCCACGATACTGAAACAATCCAGAATCAACTACTCATCGAGATGACGCATTCTAAATCCAGAAATACGCTAATGTGTTGCCATCAAATAATAATCATGGGACAAACCTTCGGCGGAACCTAAACATAAGTATCCATTTCTAATGTTCCGTTTTTTCGATAACAAAAATCGGTGGACAGTGGACACATAAAATGGAAGCGAAAAAAGCCAACAAATTAACTGAGCAAAAAACGGCTTTGCCGTTTAAAAAAAAAAAATTAGAGCTCGTATCCCCATACTCACAGCCCTGAAGGTACACGAATAAAAACGGATTAGAGTTCACTCGAACCCAACGAACTATAATTTGAACTCCAATTCGCAAAACGTAAACCCACAAACACACACAAAATAGACACCATAAACAGCAAAACGCTACAGAATTTAAAGATAAAAATGCATACACAAAATGAACACAAGTTATAGTTCGTTGGGTTCGAGTTAACTCTAATCCGCCTTCAGAGCTGTGAGTATGGGGATACGAGCTCTAATGTTTGTTTTCTAAACGGCGAAGCCGTTTTTTTGCTCAGTTATAGAGGTCTTATAGTTGTCGACCACTTTGCAAGGTAGCAATGATAAGCGTCGTGCACACGCGAGTTTAAAGTGATGGTTAAAGTGTTTGTCACCTAGAGTCCACGAACCACAGGGTGTTAATGGTTCAAAAGCCGATGAAAAACTTTAAAAGTTTTAAGTTTTTACAAAATTTTATGCGTCCATATATATGGGCTTTTATGGCTCACGGCCTGCACTGTTCAGCTCAACGTCAAGACCAATTCACACCAGTCGGCTTCTGGACTGCACATAAAAACCTCTTGGTCAAGCAATCAGTCGTAAATGCCAGCTGAGATACCCACGTTTTGGGCAAGGGGATGGCAATAAAACCAAGTCGGTTATTTCCCACGCATCTCGCAAAGCTGCAAGCATTATTGACCAATATCCATTTCTTGGGGAAACGACATTTCCATGAAAGACTTCAGTTCGCGGCTTTTCACATTTGAAACGTGAACAGAGGCTTTATTGGCTTTGATTTATTTTACGCGTCTAACTGGACGTTTCCATCTTTAACCTTTTCAAAATCGCAGTCACTGACGATCGAGTTTAAACACTAAGGTGATGGCTAGAAGGCGATTGGACGAGGACAAATAGCCAATCACTTTCGCCGTTTATTGTGACGTAAAAGTGCGCGTTGGACGACCTTCGGAATTACATTTTTTTGGAAAAGGAAATTTCAAACTTTGGTTAAAATTCCTAAGATGCATCTGAAATTCAGTTGTTTTGGTTGATGAGCCTCCTGAAATGGAGACCGCCATTGTTTTGCTGGAACGCGCAGAAATTAATGCCGGCAGATGTCACTTTTCGATTTCGACTCGCAGCCGATTGAGATAGCTGTATTGGCTGTGAGAGCTCGAGCGTCCGATGGCCTTAGCTGGCCGACAGTTGCAGTGGCCAGCTAAGGCCGTCAGATACTCGAGCTATCTCAATCGACTGCAGGTCGAAATCGAAGAGTGACATCAGTCGGCATTAATTTCTGCGCGTTCCAGCAAAACAATGGCGGTCTCCGTATCGTGTTTTGGTGATGCAGTAATTAAATTGTTGTATCGAACGGACGTAAAGTATTCATACCGCAATTCTTGTGTTTAGTTATTGTGTAAATGATCCAAAAGTAAAGCATGCATGTCAAAATGGATGGAATTGCCCTTAAACAAAGGTTTACGTTATTCGCCGAGCCACTCGAGGCCGTCTCAAACGAAATTGTCGGATTTTGTGTGTGTGTTTGTCAGTTCGGGACACAATCACGTTCACAATTTTGTTTGATTTTATTCGGTTTGATGTGGAATAGAGTTCGAATATGAGATTCCAGCCTCAAATATTTAAGGAGATATTCACCTGAAGGCAGTAACACAATCGGTTTGTATTTCGCTTCGTATGAACGTGAGCATGGTCAAATATGACTTCGTTGTGAAGCTATGGCTACAATCTCCACATTCGAACAACGGGAGTTCAATTCCAGTACGCAGGACGACACGTCCATTTTTGTCATTGTTGCAGTTTTCACCACGTTAGCTCCCTTGTGGTTCTTCGTTTATTGACTATTGTTAGGCTTAATTAAAAAGAAATCCTTAAAATCAGTGAAATAAGAAAACCTCCGTGTAAGGCGTCGTACTGACACTACGTATAAACGATACCTGTTTCCTGACATTTGGGTCCGAAGTAGCCTTTAATTTGTATCAATACTATGCATTACATACTACACATGTTTCATTGGTTTTAGGGATTTTGAGGGGAGGTGGGGGGGGGGGAGGGGGAGGAGGATGGAGCCCTTACATATTCTCTGTACTCTTCAGCGTTTATTTTTTTGCACGATCTGACATGTTTTGGCGTCGCGAAAGAAGAATGCAAACGAACCGTGCAGTGAAATGGCCGATTATACCAGGTGGAAAATCTCAGAGGTCACATTGGTGCTTCCCTGTAAAGCTTCATGTATTGTAAATAAAATTTGTTTAAATATTTACTTTAATTTTTTTTTTTTTTTTTGTTAAGGAAGGTGGCTCGAATCATATCACAAAACCAAAACTGGTAAAAGGGACCGCCAAGTTCCCAATGGTTCGGCCCATCAAAGGAGTGATATCACCACACCAAAACATTCTCCAATTTAATTGGACCGACTAATAGTTCGAAGGTTAAAGGAAAACTGAAACATTGCTACTTTCGGTAGCAATGTTCAAGTTTTCATTTAACGTCCAAAGTATTATTCCGTAAGATTAAGTTGGCGAATGTTTTGGTGTGTTGATATCACTCCTTTGACGGGCCGAACCATTCGGAACTTGGCGGTCCCTTTTTAACAGCTTTGGTTTTTGATGATTTCACTTCTTTTTTTTTTTAATTGTGACTCGACTCAATCAACTAGCCTGCAGATGTGTAATAAAGAGCCACGTCAACAATAGCAGTTTGCTTTAAAATGCCGCAAACCGCGTGCCTTCATATCATCTGGTTCTCAAGTTACGGAAAAAATCCGTAACTTGATAACCTACAGAAACGAAGAATCTGTAACTTTTGAAGCTATTTACACCGGTGCTTCGTAGATGAAAGAGCACTATAGAGCAGCGTCAAGTGACGTCATATTGGCTACGAGACACCATTTGGAGGTAATAGCTACAAGGTGCACTAGATTAAAATGTAAGGGAAAAAACGGCAATTCTAGTCAAGACAGTGTTTTGAGAGCGGATTTCTTAGGCTTGATAGAACGTTGCTTTCTCCAACAACAAAAATCACGCGTTATAGGCTTAAGAAATCCAGTCTAATAGCACTGGCTTCGATAAGACGTTCATCCTTTCTCCCTCCAGTGCTCCTTGCAGCTAACCCAGTTACTGGCTCCACCATAGTTATACACAATAATGCTAAGTCGTGTCACTGCCCTATAGGTGTCTGCTATTGCTGCTCATTCTAATCGGTACCGATAATATCGGCCAACACCCATGTCGATATTGGTCAACCCCTAGTTCATGAGACCAACCAACTCCCCCCTCCCCCGCTATTTAAACATTAAAATTAAAATTAAAAGTTTTTCCAACCCAACATAATGAACACCCCCATTCCATTCCCAGAAGCATTAACAAAGAGGGAAAGGAGGGCAAAATAAAAAAATAAAAAAAAATGATTTATTTACCTATAGCTCTGTGCAACTAAGGAGAAAGCCATCCTGAATCTAGGTTAACGGTTCACAAAGGAGGTGGGGATACTTTACCCCCCTCAGGCCTTCCTGTCTCGTTCCTCTTGTTCCTCTCAAGTTGAACGAACTCTTGTTGCCAACTTGAATGAACCTTCAAGCTCCCGTTTTCAGAGCAAGAGAAATGACAAGGAGGCAAGGAAACTAAAATAGCAACCTTGCCCTTTAGTGCAGATAGGTCAAGGACAAAATGGCACGAGGGGGAAACCAGGGGACGGGAGACCTGAAGTTTGTCTACAAACTGAAATACGTCAAAAAATGTCTGAAGATGAGTCTATATTCTACGAAGCTACGTTAAAACAGCGCGCGACAAATAGAGCGAGACGACAATACAGCGCACGACACAACAACAGCGTGCGACAAAACAGCACAACGACATACCAGCGCCACGACAAAATAGCTTGCGATAAAACAACGTACGACAAAATAGCTTGGGACAAAGCCCCAATTTTACCTGGAGGGAGGTCAAAATGGGTTTCTATTGCCTTAAAGAAAATGTACACTACCTGTAAATTTCTTCCATTCAACTCCTGGATGCTCCCAGGAACTGAATGCAAGAAATTTACAGGCACTGTATATTTTCTGGCCGGCAAGTAGAAAACAGCGTGCGACAAAATAGCTTGGGATAAAACAGCATGAAACAAAATAGCTTGGGATCAAACAGCGTGCGACAAAATAGCTTGGGATAAAATAACGTGCGACAAAATAGCTTGATATAAAACAGAGTGCGAGAAAATAGCTTGGGATAAAACAGCGTGCGACAAAATAGCTTGAAATAAAACAGCGTGTGACAAAATAGCTTGGGATAAAACAGCGTGTGACAAAATAGCTTGAGATCAAACAGCGTGCGACAAAATAGCTTGGGATAAAATAACGTGCGACAAAATAGCTTGGTATAAAACAGCGTCAAACAAAATAGCTTGGGATAAAACAGGGTACGACAAAATAGCTTGGGATAAAACAGCGTGCGACAAAATAGCTTGAGATAAAACAGCGTTCGACAAAATAGCTTGGATAAAACAGCGTGCGGCAAAATAGCTTGGGATAAAACATAGTACGAGAAAATAGCGCAAAACGTTGTTTAAAAACGATGACGTTTCTAGCATTGTCAATGTTCTCAGATCAAAGAACAAAGCTA
>JAHWFP010241652.1:7218-29997 GCA_023313725.1 Lithobius niger
CCCCCCCCAAAAAAAAAAATTCATTCTGTTAAACAAACACGAAAATTTGTTTAAAAAAAGATAACGATGGTGCGAACTCCCATTTGGAATTGCATGTTTGCGAAATTTTATACGACCCGTATATCTATCTTCTTTTTTTTTGACCGAAGAAGAATAACAATAATAATTTCGTTGCATCCGACCCGTTTCTCGTTTCAGCCAATTCGTCACGTTTTGGGCGAAAACCGAAGACAGGATGTCATCTTCCCAGAAATAATGTATGCCACCAGAGGGAGTTTACGGTTACTACCTCATTTCCGGTGATGGATGGCGCGCGCCTGCTCTGGCCAGTGTTATATACAGTTGCCAAGGAAACTTGGAAGATGCAACGCGGTACAATATTCCTCGAAGAAATCAGAAATACGAGTTCTATAATCAATCTCAGGATCACATAATATTTGATCGCAAAATTAGGACAGTGTTCAACACGGTTGGCATTGGAGAGTGGGTGGAGGCTGAGTTGCTTGTAAGGAAGGAATGATATATGTAAGAAACGGCTCGCCAACACATTGCTTATTTGCGACCAGACTTGGACAAATCTAGCCCTAATTTAGACCAGCTACACGAAAGACAGTTGAAGAGGTTAATAGCTCGGACAGAGTTATAAGTTATAGTATAAACAAGCATTTAGAGACGCTCCCAAGCGACGATAGGGCGCGTTTGCGAACCGATTCGCCTTTGCATTCTCGCAGTGAGAAGTTAAAAATTATCTGAAATTCCGACATGGCAGTGCTTTTAGCTCTACCGGTTCGCAACGAAAACAGCCAATAATGCGAGTTCAGAAGCGATAGGAAAATTTATCCCGTCAGGAGGAAGTCTTTATCTTATTGTCACGGATTATAAGACTGCAAGCATTTACTCAAAACGATGTCAGATTTTAGCTAATCCAGGTGGCAACGACACCTTTTTAGGGCCCATTTATGCAATGACTTTCCTTTGCCTTCTCGCAGCTAGAAGCTAGAAAGCATCTGAAATTCCAATATGGTGGCGGTTTTAGCTATGCCGGCTCGTCACGAAAACAGTCAACATGTGAGTTTAGAAGCGACAGGGGAAATCGTTTCGTCAGGAGGAATTCTTTATCTTATTATAACGGATTATAAGATTGCAAGCATTTACTAAAATGATGTCGGATGCAACGACACCTTCGCAATTGCGATCAAATTCTAGATACGAAAATGCAAATGCGAGTCGCTTGCATAAACGCGTCCTTACACAGCATGATCGCAATGGCAGCACCATGAGTCTGGTTTAACAAGGGCTTTACTTAGCCTGCCGCCTTTAACGTTTCGGTGTTTTATTTTCAAGTTTAACCATACTTGTTCTTACTTCGGAAGAAGGCGTAATGTGTCCAGGCATCGAATTAATATGTGTTTTTAAATGTGCGAAAAAGTGCATATGAAGGTTTGAGAGAGCAAAATCAGAGTCGTCATAAATAAGTGACATTTCTGAGTACAGAATGAGTATACACATGGTGAATAAAATTTCTGAATAATTTTCCTGAATATTAATTTTGGTGCTTGATTAATTTTTCACTTGTTCGAGAAAAAATTTTATTTATTTGAAATCGTACGTAGAGCTGGGCCGTTATAAGAACAAACGGTGGAGCCCAAGCCCACATTAGGGAGGGAAGGTGAAAAGCCAGTATGGTAATGGGAATAGCACTACACCTTTTCCCTCACCAGCTTTCTACCTGCCCACCCTAATGTGGGGTCAGACTTGGTTTCTCCCGTTGTTCTTATGACGGTCCAGCTCTAAATTCGTAGATTTAAAGGTACACGCATCCCCGTTGGATTTCCTGCATGACTCAGTTTTGCGACATTAGTTCAAACGTATGTAAATGTTGCCAACAGTCATTTTCTTGTTATTTTTCTTTCGTGCAAGATGATTTTAACTCTAACCTGTGTAAATGTTGCAAACGCTATTCTCAACGGGTCGCACGACATACCCGATGGATTTATGTCCCTTTAAAGGCACACGCATCCCTATTGGCTTCCCTGTACGACTCAGTTTTGCGACATTAGTTCAAACGTATGTAAATGTTGCCAACACAGAAATTTTCTTGTTTTTTCTTTCGTGAGAGATGATTTTTACGACATTAACTCTAACCTGTGTAAATGTTGCAAACAATATTCTCAACAGGTCGCACGATATACCGGATGGATTTATGTGTCTTTAACTGCGTGTGAAAATTTGAATTTAATCACATAATTCGGTCAAAATGGATAAAGACAGGGCCACCAAACCACGATGTATAGCTAATGGGGCAAGGAAGCATAATGGTTAAATTAGCAGGACTGTCTCATGTGCAAGAGGTCCCTGTATCGAGCCTGACCTGAGCCACCCCATGGCATGTTCTGGAAGACGGGCCCTGTCATGCCTCGTGCTCGTATCGATTGTGGCATGTTAATAGATTAAAGGAATTTCCAATTGGAATTATCTAGCAAAATTGTCCCTCTCGCCTTCTGGTGCCATGGCTACGGCTGAGAGCGCGACAGATCTCACCAGGATGAAAAGCTCCATTGTGTTTTTCTTCGCACTGCACATCATTAGGCCACTAAAAATTAATTTAGTGGTTCCCAGGAGCGCACGAATGTTTTTTTTTTCTTAGCGCATAAAACGTATTTTACGACAACGTCTAAAAAAAAAAAAAAGTACCAATCACGCATCGGCATTTTCACCAAACATTACCTGGAGCCGATGACCACAGTCATGAGCTCTTTGCGCCACTGACATGCACGCCTAGAAACGAATGTAAAGGATCGTTCAAAGGCATGTCACGACTAAAAACTTGGATCTAAAGAAAGACTTTTATCGAATGCACGCTGACCCTGGCGTTAAAACTTAAATATTGTACTCGACAAAAAAATGTAAGCTATGGATTTCGTTTTGCTTGGTAAAAAAAAAAAGAAACCCATATCGCCCGCATCTGAAAAATGACAAATAAAACGTAAAATAAAAACACCGCCTGCTCGCATCATTTTTTTTTTAGTACCACTCCCGAGATTCACTTAATTAATTTTTAGCGGCCCTAAACGTAAGTTGGAAATAAGCCACCGGCGAAAATCAAACACTATAGAATAACGAACTACAGTAATCCATCTTTATGCACTCACGTTTCATTCAAGTGACGTGACCCGGATTCGAACTGGGAACTGTGTACTGGGTACTGTTGCCAAATGTCCAGTGCCACAAAGATAACTCAACGAACCCGTTATTAAGGTCACAACCGCAACCTTGAATGGACCGTAAGTGCGTAAAGACGGCTTACTGTATACTACGTTATTTTTCACTGATAACTTTTTTTCAATTCACCATTTCATTATGTTATTTACCGCGATTTATGTCGTCTTTAACTGGCCATCTTAAATTAACAACACCACCACGGTGGAATCCAACTATACGGTACACTCTGAAGACGATGTGTACTGAGAGTGCACATCAATGTGTACCGGCTAAGCCCTCGCACGAACTGTGTACACGGAGTATACAATTTGTGTACTGGTATAGTACACAAGTTGCGAAGAGACTGTGTACTGCTAGTACACAATTCGTGTGGAGGCTGTGCAGGTACACATTGATGTGCACTCTCAGTACACATCGTCTTCAGAGTGTACCGTATAGTTGGGTTCTACCGTGCTGGTGTTGTTAACTTAAGATGGCCAGTTAAAGACGATAAACGTAACAAGCGGGAGCATGGAAATTTTAAATTCTCCATGCTCCCGCTTGTTACACGCACGTCTTTAACTGGCCATTTTAAAATAACAACACCAGCATGGTGGAGCACAACTGCACTGTAATGTAAGGTGTTATTTTTACCATTTTATTGCTTCTATTCTCTGATGATGGTATCGTCCTTTGTAAATTTGGAACCGAAATATTAGTTTTTACTGTTGCCGCTTGTGCTGCTGGCTCCGATTTCACATATGACTAAAAGTACAACATTCTGATTCTGAATGGGCGCCGAGAAAAATGACGTCAGCGTCAATCTGTACTGAATTCAACCAACCCTGTTTCAACAAAACAAAAATATCACCTACGCTTCCGCTACCCCCCCCCCCCCCCCAAATCGTCCCCCTCCCACAACGCTGAACCATTCAGTATTCTACAATTAAAGCACCCCATTATTCTGGGCTTCAAATTATCGTTGTTGCAGCGCTGATTTATTTAGAGGTTAAGTGATTAAATAGACTTTAAATCCTGGACATGGTGTGTTTTGCCCGTAATTAATGATCGGTTGGCTTATCTGCAGGTTGACTCGGTTCATTGGCTTTGCGTGGCCCGAAGCTGCGGCGGTCTTGTTTATGTTTGTTGTGGTCAATTGCATCGCTGAGAACAGAAAGGAAGGAAGATCCCATCCTGTTCGTTAATGAACTGTTCGTCCTCTTTCTCATCTCCTTGTTGTTTATAAGAGAAGAAATCGATAAACACACACAAACACACACATCATCGATAAAAGCATTCCCCTCTCCCGTTTTGCTGGATGCGGTTGGTCGCGATTGGAGTTGGAAAGGAAAGAAGAGATCGTTTGCCTGGTAAAATTATTTGTTCTCCGCCACACGACCAAGAAAATGATTAAAGATGTGGATGCCATTAGCATCACGTCTGGTGCGTGCTTATACATTTTATCAGACATACGGCTGCCCTTTGAACTGTCCATTGTGTGGTGTGGCTAACGGGTTGGTGTGTGGTGCCACCGCGCGACTGTATCAGTAACTTGACCGCGCCTATATATACCACGCGCCATGGCTGTTTGCTGTGACGTGCATATCACGTGACTGGGCTAGTCCAATCAGGCGGCCAAACAGCCGTTGTTCTCGTTCGTCATTGGCTAACTCATGGTGACGTCACGGCAAACAGCCATTGCGCATGGTTTACTTTACCTCTTTGAGGTAGGGGATCATTCGTATCATAGATTGAGAGCACAATTCTACTTGATCGGATATCAACCAATTACTTATTTACGAAGCAAACAGTTTGCATTAAAGCCTGGCCTTGTGAAGATACAAGATACACTAATCTGAGAAAGAAAGAAAACACAACTGCCCCGACTGGGACGCGAACCCAGGATTTCCCGCTGACTACGCCGGACGCCCTAACTGCTGCGCTACCGAGGAGTATACTGGCTACAGGCTCCAGCCGAGCTAAGTAGCTGTTCAGTCTTTCTCAGTAGTGACCTAGAGGTCACAAACATACATACAAGGAGGGATAGCAACATTGCTTCTTGGCCTCCACACAAGAAGTAATGCATTTACTAAATAAAGAAGAAATCAAAAGGGAAAGGGTAAACGAAGCGAGCGGTTTGCATTAAAGACTGGCCTTGTGAGGATACACGATACACTAATCTGAGAAAGAAAGAAAAGACAACTGCCTCGACTGGGACTCGAACCCAGGACTTCCTGCTGACTACGCCGGACGCTCTAACTGCTGCGCTACCGAGGAGGATACTGGCTACAGGCTCCAGCCGAGGTAACTGTTCAGTCTTTCTCAGTAGTGACCCGGATGTCACAAACAAGCATACAAGTAAGGAAAGCAACGTTGCTTCTTGGCCTCCACAATAGAAATGACGCATTTAGTAAATAAAGAAGAAATCACAAGATAAAGGGTAAACGAAGCAAGCGGTTTGCATTAAAGACTGGCCTTGTGAGGATATACAATACACTAGTCTGAGAAAGAAGGAAAAGACTACTGCCCCGACTGGTACTCGAACCCAGGACCTTCCGCTGACTAGGCCAGGCGCTCTAACTGCTGCACTGCCGAGGCAGATACTGGCTACAGGCGCCATTCGAGCTAAGAAGCTGTTCAGTCTTTCTCAGTAGTTACATAGAGGTCACAAACATACGCAAGGAGGGAAAGCAACATTGCTTCTTGGCCTCCACACTAGAGTGTCTATTGTGTGGTGGCCAACTGGTTGGTGTGTGGTGCTACCGCGCGAGTTTATGAGTCAATTTACCGCCTACATATAGTTTACGCAATATTGCTAGGGGATCACTTATATCATAATTTGAGAGCACAGTTCTACTTGATCGGATATCATTCAATTACTTATTTATCCAGTGAATCTCAAGTCAATTGCATTTCTATAATATTGGCATTAAGCAATCATGCAGTTTAAATCAATTCAGATTCATGAGTCAAATTCGATTTCAGACAATTCGTTGCCATTTACAAACACAATTAAATTACAGCGAACGTGATCCCGTCGTAGCTATCGGGGATTACAGCCAAAACCAGTGTACTACCATCTGGACGAAACAAATTACTATGTGGGCGGGAAACGGAAGAACCAGTTCGATTCCCGGCCAGATTTTTTTTTTTTGTGTGGCCTACTTGGCTACACATCGGTGTTATCTTCAAAATTTGGCGATTCTTGACTTCAACATTTCCAGGGACATGCACACGGGGGGGGCGCTCTAGCCCTGATGTCCTCATTGCAAAGTGCCTTTTTTCTGAAAAAGGTACCCTTTTGCGCCGAGCGTAAAAAGACCTAAAAAAGGCAAAAAAAAAAAGGAACAATAGCGGCTATGAACGTGGTGGAAAGAGGGGCGAAACGGGTTAAAAAGGACGAGGAGGGGGGGGGGCAAGAATAGGGGTAAGAAAAGGTTAAAACACAAATAAATAGAAAATTAAAAAATAAAAAGTAAAATAAAAAAGTCCCCATAAAAAAAGAAAATTGCACTTGCCCTCTCGGGGACCTGTGCACATCCCTATGACTTCGGACATCTAAACATACAAGGTTTCATCTCAAGTGTTGCTACTCAATATCATCCGCAGTATTGCAGATACGTCGAACATGGCCATAGAATACGTTGGAACATCCAGGATGACCTTGACGACCGTTTTCAAGGTGAACGAAAAACTAAATCCAGAAGTAGCAGAGATAGGGGCATGATGTAAATTGCAAAGTTGTAGAGGACGAACACATGACCTACCTCAACAAAGCAAACAAAACAGAAATCGGTTCAAATGCCAAATAGATACAGTAAAAACAATATGGGTCTTGCAGCCTCATTGCAGGACTTGACCACAATCCACCCTGAGGTAGAAACACAGACAGGAGCCAATGTCTTCCTCAGGGATAAATGCCAACAGACTTCTCATGGATCCACCAGGTCTGCCTGCTAACCTTTTGTTGTACGTACAGTGGTGCCTGTCTGTGTTTCTACCTCAGGGTGGATTGTGGTCAAGCCCTGCAATGAGGGCTGCAAGACCCATATTGCTTTTACTGTATCTCTTTGACATTTGAACCGATTTCTGTTTTGTTTGCTTTGTTGAGGTCATGTCTTCGTCCTTTAGAACTTTACAATTTACATCATGCCCCTATCTCTGCTACTTCCGGATTTAGGTTTTCGTTGACTTTGAAACCGGTCGTCAAGGTCATTTTCGGTTTAACCGTATGATGGTCCCCTGGATGTTCCAACGTATTCCATGGCCTTGTTCGACGTATCTGCAATACTAGGGATGATACTGAGCAGCAACACTTGAGATGAAACACCGTATAAACGGCGTGTGCTGTGGAGTTTCGTAAATTATTGTTTTTACGTCTGTTGTCTGTACGTTTTCCCCCCTATTTTATGTAAAACGCAGGTGATTGATTATTTTTTTGGTGCCCATTGAAAAGAAAACCACAGAGATTTATATTTTTCCTTTTCTTTGTTTTAGGACGAATTCCTTTGTTCTCTTTACGGATTTTTTTTACGCTTTTCATTTCGTAAATGCTACGTAGTAACACTCCGGTCCCACTTTGGCATATAAAACGAGGGGGGGGGGGGAGGGATACAATCGCGATAATGGCTGTTGTCCTTGTTTCTGGAAATCAAGCTATAAAGTCAGGGAAATGAAAAACGTGTCTGTTCCCTTTCTTTGTTTATGTCAGCATTGTTTGCGCCTCGCTTTCCTTTCCCCCATTAAGCCTCATCTCCCCCCCCTTTCCCCCAGGCATTTACGATTTTAGACGGATGACTGACATCTTATGTTTATCGCCGAGGAGGTTTACGCCTATTTTTATTTTCTCTAGAAGCATTTTAATATCGGTAAATACGTAAAAACTGTGAAACGACAAGCAGTATCCATTATATGCTTTCCACACATGCATCGCTGTTTGTGTTATACGGCTCTACTGTTAAAAATCTTTTTATGGTTTTGCCCGGTCAACTGATATCACCCGCCCCCGTGATTCTACCCTCCAAGGACAACTTTAATCTTGTTAGTGTTTTTCATATTACAGTTTTTCGATGTGACGCTTACTTCACTAGTGTTACTGCAACATATTCAACCAGGTTTACCAAGTTCGCTGATGACTTGAAGTTGCATAATTTAATGAAGAATCCGGTTGCCAGACATGATTGAACCGATAGTTGAAAATCTTTTCAGCAAAAATCCACTATTTTCACAGTGAAAATTAAAAAAACTTATTTCGATTAAGAAATTGCGGATGTGACGTTAACTCAGGTCAAAGATTTGAAGGATCTTAGTATTTGGTTTACAACTGATTAATTTAAATTGCACTGTAAACGAATTATTCATCTTGGTAGCAGTGGGCGGCTATTATTAAAAGTTGCTTTAAAGCGGTGATGTTAATACCCTTATTTGGGATTTTAAGATGTATGCAAGGCCGATCTTTGAGTATGCTAGCCGTGCGTGGTCACCCTACTTGCTTGGCGACATTTACTGCGTGTAATCAGTTCAGAGATGCTTGACGTCCTATGCAGAACGTCTACGGATCACTGGCCTGGGATCGTTGGAAAGAATCGTAGGTTAAAGGAGATGTATGTATGACATTCTCATACTCAGAAGATTCGTGGCTGTGACCCACATTCTTTTTTTACAGCGAAAAGAGTGTACTCAAGAGCAATGTTTCAACAGTGAAGGTCTAGCTTTCCACCCAATAATAATAATTTCTCATCTCACTGAGCGTTGATAGTAAACAACAGCAACGTTTTTTTTAAGTCTCTTATCACGAATCGTGTTTACATTCATACTACTTCCGTACAGAAAAGGTCAAGCCTTAGAAATCAACACATTCAACTTTTCAAATAACTGTTCCTCACTCTTAACGATCAAGATTTTTGTTGTGATCATCGTGTTCGATCACGAATGTATAAGGGAGAGCTCCGAAATCTTCTTGGAACGAAAGCAGTGAATTGAACTTTTTATGAAATCTTCGACCCAAACTAGGCAGACTAAACAATCCGAAGATATCGGATGATGCATTTTCCTTCATCCTTTCAGTTTTTAATTTTGTTTTCCCCCGATTTATGACAAGCATTTCTATAACCACCTTGCTGAACATACCAAGAATGTACACGGCAAATGCTGAAACGGAGAAAGAGTCTCTTTAACGTTGTTGCTTCTTGAACGTTGTTACTCCTTTATCGGGAATCATAAACACCAGTCCATTCTTGGATTTATAGGTTTTTCGGGAGTCCGGGTCTTGTGTAGGTCCCGGTGTTGCTTCCTCTCCCTGCTACCTTCCCCCCTTCCTCCTCCTCCGTCCCGCGACACAGGCCCTGAGTCACTTCACTGCATACGAATGGGACTTCGAAAAGTAGCGCCTCGCCGTGTACAAGAGCCCAAGCTACAGATTAGCGTCGTCTTGAATAATAAACGTTCTTGCACCTGTTCCGGCAACTCCCCCGCCGATCGAGCACGAGCCAAGTCGGAAGCGAAGGATCCCGGATAGCAGCAAGGTGCTCGGCAGCTAGGAAATCCCTCTCCCCCCTACCCCGTATTTTAAACGGATTACGACGGTTATGTAATTTGCTCCAGTTGTTATCACCGCTTCCACCACGGCTTCACATTACTATAATATTAATAGATGTGAGTCTGGCAGCTAAGTTCTCGCACTAACATTTAATAAAAATCACCAGGAGTGGCATAAAGGAACCGCCGAGAACACATTACCGCGCATTTAAGCAACGGTTTCTAAAAGTGTGAGGAAATGTTGGAACTTTACGGAGCTTTAACCAATACTGATCATCCGCAACACCAATCGTAACTCATTATCACACTTTCAAACAATGGTCCATACGAACGCTGAGATGACGAGTCGTTTAGAGCTTGAGTTTGAGTTTATTAAAGAGCCTTGGCAAATAGCTACACGGCGCCCTTAAAAAAATACAAAACACAAAACCACTAGATATAAAACACTTCAACACACTATTAAAACTCAAAGTTGTAACCAAGTCAAATCTAAACCCCAACATCTCACTTAGCGCGGCGTCGAGAAACAAGGAACTTACCGCTTTGAAATAATCCCCACTCCCTGCATACAAGCAATTGCTCCACTTTACTTGTTTCCACCTTTTCTAGTCAGCCTTTGCTGCAGAAACCAGACGAACTAACCTTCACAGCACCAATTCTATTAGACTAAGGCCGCCCGCGCACTGAGCTACTTGGCTGCCCGGCCGTGGTTTTGCATAAACGGTAAGCATTCTCATTGGCTGCAGCGACTTGGCCGCGCGGCCAAGTCACTCAGTGCGCGGGCGGCTTAAGATGTTATTGCGTACAAGAAGTACTGAAACATCCGCCAATGCACAAAAGCATTTTCATTTCCACCATCGTCAGTCAGATGCAAATCTGCTTCGTAACCTGCCGAATACAAACTATAACGTAGATCGTATGCACCGGGGAGAGAAGCAATGAGGTGGTAAGAGGGCGTCAGAGCACGTTTACGCAACAACTCGCCTTTGCGTTCTCGCAGCTAGAATTTACCCGCGATGGCAAAAATGGCATTGCCATGGTAACAACGCTACCTGGATTAGCCAAATTCGACATCGTTTGAGTAAATACTTGCAGTCTTATAACCCGTGACAGTAAGATAAAGTATTCCTCTGACGAAACAATTTTCCCAGTCGATTCTGAAGTCACAGTATTAACTGTTTTCGTAGCGAGTCGGTGCGGCTAAAACTGCCGCCATGTTGGAATTTCAGTTGATTTCTAGCTTCTAGCAGCGAGAATGCAAAATCAAGCCGTTGCGTAAACCAGCCCTTACAGATGAGCGCGAGTCGTTTAAAGTAGCAGTTTGTAACAATCAAAAGTAAAAAAGCAGGGATACATCCGAAAACAAATTTTAAACAAATAACCAGAAGAGGTCCAAAATATTGGACTGAAGTGGACGTCAGCTGATCATCCACTGGACATCTTTTTCTAGGTCATGGTCAGGTCCACTGGACGTCCAATGGACAGTTTTTTTGGTCCAATTGTATCTAATGCGGACCGAACGTTTTGGACGTCGTAGATGTTGATTGGACGTCTGTTGGATCTGATAAAACTGGCTCAATCTCGGTCAACGGGCCAGTCCGGGTCACTTGGGCATTTCTTCCAGGCATCCCAGCTAACTTCAATGAAAAAATATAGAAAATGTTGGAATTTTTTATTAAAAAATATGAGCTTCTTAGAAAATGAAGTTAAATGTATAGGTTTATAGGAACTATATGCTTTGCTGCTTACTATACAGCATATTTATTATAAGCCGGTAGATGGAAATTTCTAGTTGACAAATATGAAACTTTATCGCCAAAACGCTGTTAAGATTAAAAAAAAAAAAACTAAATGAAATTTGCATTCATAAGGCCCCAGAAAAGAGGTGTGGGAGTAGAATTACACACAGTTTTAATGTGTATATATATATATATATATGCGTCGTTTGTTCACGTTAAAGTTTTTTGGGAGGGGTATCACACCACGGAAGTTGTCAATTAGTATTTGTTTTCTCCTTTCTGCATCTTCCTAGTCTCCTCTCGTTGTTCTACATCAGTGTTTTCAATTTATTTTGTTCACTGTCCAGCAGAGCTTTGTTTATGGTAGACCTTCATTCTTTTTAGACAGTTTTTTTTTATTTTACGTTTGCTTCCTTCACCAGACTAACACATGTCAATAGTGTCATCATGTAGAATTCCTGGTTTAGGACAGGTTTTCGATCTGCACTCTCTTCATCAGTTAACACAGTTTTAAATTTCACATTTGCTTCCTTCACTAGACTAGCACCAATATCAATAGTTTCATCGTGTAGAATTTCCTGTTGTGACAATTCTTTCTCTTTGATCACAGTGCTTTAATTTGCACTCTCTTCATCCGTTAAATCAGTATTTTAATTTCAAATTTGCTTCCTTCACCAGACTAGCACCAATGTCAATAATTTCGTGTACAACTTCCCGTTGTGACAAATCTTTCTCCTTCAATGCAGTTCTTTGATTTGCACTCTCTTCATCCGTTAACACAGTTTTTAATTCCATATTTGCTTCCTTCACCAGACTAGCACCAAATGTCAATAGTTTCATCGTGTAGAAATCCTGTTGTGGCAATTCTTTTTTCTTGAACACAATACGTGGTTTTGCACTCTCTTCATTTTTTATTTCAGTTTTTAATTTCACATTTGCTTCCTTCACCAGACTAGCGCTAATATCGATAGTTTCATGTGTAGAATTTCGCGTTGTGATTTGTGAAAATCCTTTCTCCTTGATCACATTTCTTTGATTAGCACTCTCTTCGTCCTTTAACGCAGTTTTTAATTTCACATTTGCTTCAGCTCATGCACCAGACTACAGCCAATATGAATAGTTCCATCGTGTAAAATGTCTTGTTGTGACAATTTTTTCTGCTTGAGCACAATACTTTCATATGCACGCTCTTCACTCTTTCGGGCAGTTTCATTGTCACCATTCGGTTCCTTCACCAAACTAGAGCCAACGTAGAAACACTATTTCCATCTTGTAGAATTTCCTGTTAATGGCAATTCTTTCTCCTTGAGCATGATTGATGCTTTGATTTACACTCTCAAACTCTTCGTATTTCATTTGCCAGCTCCTCTCTTCAGCTGCTTTGGTCGGCACTTGTCAAATACACCGCTAAAAAAAAAACTCATTCGGAGAAGAAATATATAGTAAATATAGGACGATTTCATGAAGATTTATAGGAGTTTTACACGAATCCTGTTTAAATATAGGAAATATTGGAAGATTGGAAACTTGCATTTCGGGTTTCTGAGTCAGTGGTTCTCTGGGCCCCGAAAAAAAGAGTCTAACATGTTGATCCTATGACTCAGTGACCCTCACGAAAATAGTGACCCGAGTGACTCAAAGTGACCCGTTGACACATTACCCACGTCACTTCTGACCTTCAGAATTGACGTTGGCAGTGGCGTAAATAATTATTATTCAGGAAAGGGAACAAATTTTACGCCAAACTGCAAGAAAACGTACGACGTTTATTAATATTAGACGATTATTTTTTCTGCTTTGCATAATGTATGACTCCATAAAAAAAAGTTTCCAAGAAAATAGGGGGAAAAAAAAGATTTCTCAAGGATATTTACGTCCCCTTGGCTCTTTTTTTTTGGAGGGGGGAGGTAGGCAGGGGCGCACCCAGCTCCCCGACCCCCCCCCCCCCACACACACACACCCTTAATTACGCCACTATACCTCAGACCTTTGTATCTGACTTTATATGCGTTGTAAGCAGACCTTTTGTTTCACTATGTTCAGGGTAAAAGCTCACTGAGTAATGAGTCTATCATGCAATTCAGCAACTATATAAGACGGTAAAAATATCGCGATAATCGCATATATGGCCTACACCCCAAAAAGTGACCGTCATTACTTAGGCTGACCTGACGTTGTTGGGTTGGTGAACTCCCATTTCGCCGAATCCCGATTCGCCAAAAAGAGAGCAAATTAAAAGCTTTACCCTAAAGTGCAAATCCATTTTCGCCAAACCCCGTTTCGATAAAACTAATTTAACAGAATTTTACGTAGACGAAACTTAATACCTTATAATGGGGAATTAAAAGGCAAAAATTTAACAGAGACAAGCAGTGGTAGAACAAGACCAATTGATTAATTTGCGTTTTGAAAAACTGGCAATACAGACAGAAAAACGTGTACTTTAAATATTGCTTAGAATGCTTGGTCGTCACTAGGTCAATGCCAAGGTTTTCGTTTAAGAATAGTTAGTTATACACATGATGGTTACCCTTCCCCAAACGGGAATTCCCGTTTCGCCGAATCAACTTATTTTTCAAAAATGTACCATTGCAGAAGTTAAAGATGCGTGCCTAATTGGAGGGAATTTGTGATTAGTTGCGGATGTTATGTGTTTAGCCGCAGCGAGCGCGGCAGTGAGATCGAGGCACGTAATTTGAAAAAATTAGTTCTGAAAAAGGGTGTTTGTCTGTAAATGTCTGACCATTACACGGGAGTCATGTTTTAAACTTCGTGTACCTAAATTTTGTGAACGACGGTCTTTAGCGAAACGGGATTTGGTGAAACGGTATTTGGCGAAACGGCACGTAACCGTTGGGGTAGGTTGGTGGTTACCCCGGAGGCCGTATATCGTTAGGAAGGTAGTTACTTCAAACAGCAAAAGGTGGTTGAACAGGGTCAAGCTGGGTTTTTAAGTGGTGCTAAGTAACGAAAGCCCAACAGGGAAGTTTTGTGCACCTTGCAGGTATAAACTAGTGTAAAGGAAAACTCGTTCGAGACATCGATCGTATGTGCCGCGCGACTTCTCATGGGAAGGCGAGCACGTGGACCAAGGTAGGCGGGGGCGTTTGGTCGGTGGAGATGGCAGCAGGGGATGTGAGGGCGTGATCTGCACGCTCAACCAGCGTTGTGATCGACATCTTGAGCAGGCCAGTGTGGCATCAATGGTCCGTGTGCTCCGGCCAAGCCTCTTGAGACGTGGTCAGTTTGGATCGCGGTTTCTACAAGGATGCTTGCTCCCTCTTAACGTCGCCACGCTTTAAATCTTAAATCTTGATTGACCAGTCCAAATCTCAGACACCGAGTGAAACATTAAACGTTTCTTCACCATCGCCTAGTTGGTAAGAAAAAAAAAACTTTCGAACATGTTAAATGATACTTTCTTTGATTTCTGACAATAAAGCAGTGACATTTGCCGCCATATTGGCACCAGTATGGGTTTTGGAGGGCATAACTACAAGGTGCACTACATAAAAATGGAGGGAAAAACAACGGAAGAGCGGATTTCTTAGGCTTAAAATAACGTTGTTTTCTCCAACAACAAAAATCGCGCGTTTTAGGTCTAAGAAATCACTCTTCACAGCATCGGCTTCAGTATGACGCCCTTCTGTTTCTCTCTGCAGTGCCCCTTGCAGCCTACCCATTAAGGCTCCAGCATAGAGTTATATACAATAATACTACGTCGTGTCACTGCTCTATACTCTATACTGTCAAATAGGCCACAGCTGCTGGGAGGTCCGCAAGTGAATTTAAACCCTGGATAGTGCAGATAAAAATTGCAGTCAAACACAACGTTCCGACGTTTTTCTGCAACCCGTTATCAAGTGCAAAGAAATACAAATTAAAAAAAAAATGACAAATAGCACAAGTATCACGATGTAGTCAGGGTTCCCACTAAAATACTGAAATAATTTCCCTGAGTTTTACTGGTTTTCCAGAGTAGTTCAGATCTATTTCCAGCCTACTTATCGTAATTTCAGAAAGGAATTTTTTTCACGTATTTTACCAGGTTTACTTGTTTATAGGGCTCGTGTATAGGGATAGATCTGAGTATAGCTAAGTCTTTCGTCAGTTAACACTGGACAACCATAGATTGCTTCCCAAAGAGCCTTGCTATCCAGATCGGTTTCTCAGTTTGTCTTCTCTCCAAAGATCAAAAGAATATGTATATTGTATTATTGAGCAACAATTGTATTTTAAAATTCCTTTATCGTAACCATGAACTCACCATGCCCACAACAATAGCATAGCATTCTCTTAACAATGCTTTGGCATCCCAACCTCAAAACTGTCATTCCATTCCCAGCTATCCAACTAGTAAGTTGTTTTTGGTACTTTATTTGAAATTATTCCTCCTATTTCTCCTTCACGAACCCCATTTAAGTCATTATGGCCCCAAAACAGCATTTGTATTCATCCCCATCCCATTAGTTGCACTGTAGCAGATTAGGCAGTGGAGGCGAGTACATTTAACATCAAATCCTGAACAAATCAACATCATCAGCCTTAACTTCTACTTGTAATTCTTTCTATTCACAATTCCGCCCGTAATCCAGCCCTTGACGCTATACTCGCTCAGTGCAAAAGAGCAGCCAGATTTAATGAACTTTTAGGTATAAACACAGATGTACATAAATAAATTTATTGTACAACAATGCCTTAACAAAATGTGTTTAATGCACCTAGGCCTGAAAGTGTGGCTTTGTTTTTCCCCCTAAGTTTTCCATTTTTTTTTGTAAAAAATCGTAGAATTCCCCAAGTTTTCCCCGAGTTTCAAATGAAGTTTAACTTCCCCGTGTTTTCTAGGTTGGCCGGAATCCTGGTAGTCCAGGCCCAACAACATACAATATTATTTTTAAAAAAAGCATAGTCCGGGCTACTGGTTAAAAATCAAGCCATTTTGACCCGGCTACAATTAGAGACCCGGCTACAAATAGAGACCAGCTACTACAAATTTAGACAGGAAATTTACGGGATCAATACATGTAGAACATGTGCAGACATTAAAAATGGTAAATAATTTCACATGAATGCTTTACCATTATGCTTTAATAAATCTAAACATGGCAGTAACCATTAACAAATAAGAAGTTTTCAAAATCAAGCCGTTTTGACCCGGCTGCAACTGGAGGCCCGGCTACAATTAGAGACCGGCTGCAAATGAGGACGGATTTACGGTAAACTTAAGTTTGTTCCACATTATTTTTTGCAGGAAACTGACTGCATGACGCCACGTTTCCTTACACTACGAGTACAAAAACTTGTGGATTTCGCAGTTGTAGACTCTACACAGTTATTGTTAGAGTCGACGAGTGAGATATTTACGTGTTTTTTTGGACTTGTAGTGGAAGAAAACTTGGCATCATCCAGTAAGTTTCCTGCGAACATTTGTGGAACACACAAAACCTATGGCCCAGTCATTTTAGGTTAAATTTAGCTAAAACATGGATTCAAAGAAAGCTGAAAGTTGGAACATAAGTAGCTACCAATGGGGTATGAAACATACTAAAAGTCCCCTGGGCTAAGTGGTACATCGGAAAAAGGGCGTTAGTAATACGTCATCCATAGATGTAGTAGGGTGGCTAGAGGGTTGAATTGTTCACTTCTGTGAAAAGCATGAACTTTGGTATGGATGTACATAAAGGGTATAACTGGGAAAAAAAACAGCTATGATAGCAAGTTCATCCTCCCCTCTCCCTTGAGGGGGAGAGGGGTGATCCCCCCTCCCCCCCCCCCCTCACCCAAAACGGTTTTTTGGCTGTAACTCCTTAACCGTCAAAAAAATCAAAAGCATAATGTGATGCAAAAACGTTCAGCACACAATTCTGAACAGGAGAGGTGATAAACATCCTTTACATAAAAGCAACTCTTGAAAATCAAGTCGCACTCAAAGTATACGCATGAACGCTTCTTTTGTCACTTGGTTGTAATAGTGATTTTCGTGTTCAAATTGCTCTTGCGAGCCCTCTAATACTCCGTAAAAGAACTGCTTAGGATTTTATGAAAGGTGGGGATATATTCTTTCCATCAATCCTAGCCGAAATTTTTTTTAGTTTGATAGGGACCGACCTACGCCAATTTAAAGGTGAAGAGGTAATAGCGTAGCGGCGAAAGCGTTTATGGTGGTTTTTGAATTCAAATTGCAAGCCCTCTTAAAGCTCTAAATGGACATGCTTGGAATTTTTTGAAGGGTGGGATCAATTCTTTCCATCAATCCCAACCCGCAATTGTTTAACTTAGATAGAGCCCGTCCTATGCTCATTTAAATGTGGGCGTAGCGGCGAAATCGTATGTTCAGTTTCGAATTCAAAGTTCTTTTGCGAGCCCTCTAATAGCTCGAAATGGACATGCTTAGGATATTCTGAAAGGTTGGGAACTATTCTTTCTATCAACTAACAGAAATAGTTTAGCTTAGGTAGGGATCGTCCTACTCCCATATAAAGGTGTAGCTGTAATAGGTGTTGCGGCAAGGTTGAATTTCAAAGTGCCACTGTAACTATGCTCACATTTGTATTTGTACCTAAGCTAAACTATTTCGGTTAGGATTGATGGAAAGAATACATACCCATTTTTTAGAAAATCCTAAGCATGTCCATTTCGGGCTATTAGAGGGCTCGCAAGAGCACTTGGAATTAGAAAATCACAATAACAACCAAGTGAAAATAGACCATTGGCGAGGTTTAACGGTGATGTACTTTAAATATGATTTTGGGGTTACGTAAAAAATGTATATCACCTTTCCTGATCAGAATTGTGTGCTGGACGTTTTTGCATCACATTATGCTTTTGATTTGTTGACGTTAAGGAGTTACGTATCAGCCAAAAAAATCGTTTTCTCCTGGGGGGGGGGGGGGTGCGGGGCAAACCCCCGTTTTGGGGGGGTTTCGAACATGCTATCATAGCTATTCTTTTCCGTACAAAATGTCATGCTTTTCACAGTAAGTGAACAATTCAACTCTCTATCCACGGATGACATGTTACCTACTACGCCCGTTCCCTAATGTACCGGAGGAAGCAAGCTTCTTAGCCAGGGGACTTTTATTATGTTTCACTAGCGGAGTCGCTCGCTTCGCTCGCTCATTCCGCGTCGTCTCGCTCCCCCTCCCCCCCCCCCCCCCCCCGGCCCCCCCCTTTAATTTGCCGTTCGGTCGGTAGATGGCGGAGATGGCATCGTATGCAGCTGCTGCTGCTGCAGATGCAGATGGCTGCTGCCGATGGCTGAGTTGCGGAAGTTGTGTAATTATAGTATATATAGATACCCGACTGGTAGCTCCGTATGTGCCAATTTTTAGCTTTGTTGACGTTGTGGAGTTAAGTAAAGCCAAAAATATAGTTTGTTTTTTTTTGGGGGGGGGGGGGGGGGGGGGAGCAAACCACTTTTTTTGGGGGGGGGGGAGGGTCGAACTGGCTATCATAGCTATTTTTTTTTTCCTGTTACCCTTCATCTGCATCCGTACAAAATTTCATGCTTTTCACAGTAAGTGAACAATTCAACCCTCTAGCCATCCTGGTACATGTATGGATGACATGTTACTTACGCCCTTTTTCCAATGTACCGGAGGAGGAAGCAAGCATATTCGCCCAGGGGACTTTTAGTATGTTTCATACCCCACCGGTAGCTACTTATTGCTAACTTTCAGCTTTCTTTGAATTAATCCCATGTTTAAACCTAAAATGACTGGGCTACTAAGCTTCCCTGAACAGAACAGTTTAGAAGTACGTTAAACAGACAAACTAGTCGAGTACAGAATCGAAGTCACGGTCATAATCCTAACCTACTTCTGCTCCGGGAGGTTTAGGTTTTAGGTTTTTAGTTGATTTATTTTTAAAAATAATTGTGTTTGTTGTTGTGCCTTGACTGTGACATGATACTATTGCTGTATTATTCGGTGCATCTCAGTATTCTAATAAACAGAAAACTCTCCTTTTGTATTCGGTGAGTCATAAGCTTCACCGTTGCCATCGCGGTGAGGTATTGCAAACTTTAGGAACTACTTTCGTGATCTGTGGTGACCGCGCTGAGCTTTCCGGTGAGTTTAGGAAAGCGTTCATGGTAAACCGCCCCAAAATGGTGCCAGTCATTTCGCCGCATAGTGGAGTCTTGATTTTAGCATTTTATCAGACTTCTTCGAATTTTGTGTTCAAATGTGCGTTACAAAGCTTTTTTTTTTGACACATCAACCGCTTTTTCACCCATTCTAGTTACCTGTCACGAAGCGGACATTTTCCGTCGGCAAGTTTCCTTTTAAGTCTGCGCACTACAAATCGTCGAAAAAATGTGCAGGTCAACCGTTACCAGAACTCCCAGGGCGTAAAAGTAAAGGAAATGCCATAGCACAACAGCAAAAATCCGTACAAAAAAAACAAGACAAGATTCATGCACGCAAATTATGTGCGACGGGGGAGTGGGGTGAGGAAGATGCAGTGTTGCCGGATGAGAAAAAAAAATTATTAAACAGGACGGAAAACCAATGGGCTCTAGATGGGTTAAATAATACGGATGTAAACCTATTTGACTTTTGGATTTATATGTCAGACTGCCTGCGCGGGGAATCGAACCCACGCCTCTTGAAATCAAAGGACGAGGTCGTACCGCTGAGCCATACTGGCACTGTCCTAAAGGCCGTGTCGGTGTGATTTCAAGGGTCGTGTGTTCGATTCCCCGCTCACGGACATATAAGTCCAAAAGGCAGCGTAAATAGGTTTGCATCCGTATTTATTCAAAACAAACAAACATTTGTTGAATTATCTGCAAAAATGTCTGCGATTGTTTGTATTAAACAATGAAACGCAATAGAGCCAACATTGTGATGAGCTAAGAATGACAACTAAGCAGCATTAATTATGACGAAAAAGTTCACGTGCCATCGTGAGTCCTGGAATTCTCATCTGTTCACAATATTGGCGCCATTATGTTTCTTCGTTTAATGCTAACATTTACAGCTAATTTCCGTTTACTTACGATTTTTTTAATGTTCATCAACTCCTCATTACCAGCTTTCAGAGCACGGAGGCACTTGGACCTATGGCTCGTAGGAAAAACATTAGGAGAGAAACTAAAAAAAATTCTAGCAGCAAAAGTATTTGCTCTTCAGTAAAATAAATTTAAATAATAAAAACATTTAAACACCCACCCCATTTTTTCAAAGACTATGAGGAGTCCCCCCCCCCTCTCAATATATTTAATCCCCTCCCCCTTCCAACTTTAGGAAAAAAATTATATATTTCATAGCATGATTATTTGGGCGCCAACTAATCATGTTACAAAATATACCGTTAATTTGGAAGGTTGGGGATTGAACGAATATAAAAACATGAATGTGTGACATGGCACCCTGTTGGCCAGGAAGCAATTATAATTACATTTATTTAGTGTGCCATGTCGGAAGTTTATTTTAATTGTAAAACTTTCAAAAAACTTTTAAATTTCAGCCAACATTGGAATTTGAAAATTGTTGACACGGACTGGGATTTTAACTTTGTTGGCTTGCTGGAGACGAGCTACAGTATCGTCGTCCGTTTTGTGATGATGGTATTGATAATGATATCAACTTCTTGGTTTTACGACTGGCTGGCCTATTGGGGAACTTTGTTCTCCCCCCGCTCCAGCCAACAGTAGGCCAACCTGTCATAACATTTTTTTGGGTGGGGAGGGAATTTTGTCTCCCCCTTCCAAAAAAAAATGTTATAAAAACAATAGGCCGTACAATTTTTTGTGGGGGTTCGTTGTGGGCCCCCCCCCCCCCCCAAAGTTTGTTAGACATTATGTTTGCAGGAAACTGACCGTGTGACACCACATTTCCATACACGAGAGTGCAAAAACATGTGGACATCACACTTGCAGAATCTACACAGTTACTGAGGAGTCGACGATTGGGATATTTACGCGTTTTTCGCACTCGCAGTGGAAGGACAACTTGCGTCATACAGTTAGTTTCCTGCAAACATAATGTGAAACAAACTATAATATGTGCGTGCTGGCTATCACAGATGTATTGTTTAGTCTAAGACTGTTCCCTCCCCCCCCATCGCACTGGAATGTACTGCAAAGCTCAGTTTCAGCGCTGAACTGAGACGGTGAACTAACGACGCTAGATGGCAGAAAATGAAACCGAAACAAGCAACCAACAACGCCACGGCTAGATGGGTGGACCACTACGAAACCATTAAAACCAAAACCATAACCGCAACCGCATCACTGCTTCTCTAAGAGAAATAAATATATAGATGGTCTCAAGGGAACATAAATCATGGTTCCGCATCACTTCGAAAACCTTTTTACTTTTAGAAAGAATGAAGAAATTTAGGCCTAAACGGCCAAAAGGCAGAGCTGACTGCTTCTTGGAGGAAACTAGTTACACCGGCACGTGGCGTAATCGTCTAATTGGAAAATCGCATAATTGGAAGATCCAATAGATAACGGAAAATCGTCTAACATGAAATTCGTATAATGGAAAATAGTCTAATGTCCCTGCCTCGCTCGCGCTGCCGCGCTCGGTGTGGCTATACATAAAAAAACAAAACTAATATAAGCTGTATTAATAAACAAAAAACGGAACGTTAAATGTTAAGAGTAAGGGTCTAAAACTCAAAACCTACAAGGAACACGGACAAGCTTTGACAGTCAGGGTCTAGGTGCAAAATTTTGTCAGTAAGAGGCTGGTAAGCAGTAGACCCTTACTACCCGGTGGTTAGCTTAGTTCTAGTCTATTCGCACAGAACGTGTGTATGAACGGTTGTAGCAGGTTTTCTTTGTTCTTAGAATATCGTTAAGGAACTTTAAGAACATAATTTTCGTGTGAAGTTTCGTATTTTGTCTTTTGATGCTTTAGAATTTTTTATTATCTTTCATACATTATGGTAGAGGATAACCAATAATGCTCTCTGCTGCGAATATGCTGTCATGTTACTAAATCGAAGAAAATATTTTCAACCTAAAGCAAAGCAGGAAACGCATCCCCACTAACACTGGACTTGCTTAATGATTTATCAAGCCAATTTTGTAAATCCAAGAACTTTCTTTAAAGCTACTCTCTGAAGACACTGTGTTCTCTTGAAACACACATGTGTGTTCTCTGGCAACACATAAATGTGCTATTGTGGAGCCAACACAGGAAATTGTGCTGGTGCGCAACACAATTTTTTGTGCACTGATAGTACACATGATTGTGGTGCCCAACAACACACACGATTGTGGTAGCCAACAACACACATGATTGTGGTAGCCAACAACACACACGATTGTGGTAGCCAACAACACACA
>JAHWFP010241652.1:40917-88419 GCA_023313725.1 Lithobius niger
CCCCCCCCCCCCCCCCGCCAGATGATTTTCCAGATTTTTTATTTAGACAATTATCACATTAGACGATTTTCCAGTTGACTTTCGTCCAACACCCCGTTACACCAGGTGTCATAATTCCTGGTACGGCAACAAGATTCGGTGTACCTTTATTTCTCCTTGACCAACCCAACTTCAAGTCATTAGGAAATACCCAGAAATCCGATTTTAACCATTTCAAATACCCTAACTCTTCTTCTTGAAATCGGAATTCGATGTCTGTTTTTTCTTTTCTTTCGTTTTCTATTCTTAAACACTTCATCTCCCGAACCGTCTTTCCATATTTTTCTGAATTCTCGTCCCAAATGAAGAGCGCTTGTTATTAGCCATTGTCATCTGTTCCGGACGTGATTAGCATTCCAATCGATTTGCTGATTAAGAATCCTAATGAACTTCCGTTTCCAGAAGGCTAGCCTACTTATTCTCACACATTCCCGTTCTGCTCAAGGAATGCGACTCCCCAACTTGATGAGCATTTGGCTCACTTCCACGTGTTGCTCGAAAGAGGACGACCTTACGATTTGGATCGATATTTAAAATCTATTAAGACATTCCCATAAATTTTAATTTTTGTCCGGTTTAATTTTGCTGGTTTTGAAAGTGTAGGCTGTGAACCGGCCAAAAACTCCTTGATTAAGGACGGGAAAGCCAAAGGCTCACAAGAATTAACTAAATACAGATGCAAACCTATTTACGTTGCCTTTTGGACTTATATGTTGCCTTAAATAGGTTTGCATCTGTATTTAGTTAACTCCTTGATGCTATCAAAATTATTTTTGCATCCACGACTTTACAATAAAAAAAAAGACATAGTATTTCCAGCATCAGGCGTTCGGTGATCAACGGCTTACTTGTTCCATTTCTTAACACCTCTGTGGCACTGTAATACATTTAGCTAATTTATTGCATTTTATTCTAATTATAATAATTTACAAACTGAGAGGTGAATGTGTTTACGACAGAAAGAAAAGTAGAACGCCGGCGTGTGCACAAAATAAAAACACTGTAATAAAAATGAACCCCGTCAGCGCAGAAACAGACATCACCCTCCCAAGACCTTTCCCTGCGAGTGCAAGCAGTGGCGGATCTAGGATTTTGCTACCTAGGGGCTACACACATCTTGCCGCCCTCCCGCCCTCCCCCACCATAAAGAAGAAATTTCGATAACCTTTTTTTTATACAGAAAACAGTTAGTCAAAAAATTTTTGGAGGGGGGGAGGTGGCAAGATGCCTGTGGGATAACTAGATCTGTGTTTCACTTGTTTGAACAAAAGAAAAATAATAATGATAAGCCTAAAAACTGTAGACCCAAGCCCTTCCGCACCAACAAACGACTTTTAGAGCATGGCAGCACCAAGCAGAAGTTGAAAAAAAGGTCACAACGCACACCACGAATGTGGTGAAGGTTGCCCATAAACCCGCTAACACCACTACTGGACTACACGCCGCCTACGTGGCACGATAATTATTGACCGTCCTGTATACTCTTATCCTCCCTAACAGTAGTGACATCATTCGATCAGGGAAAGGCCGCCCTGGTTAACCTTACTTGGGGGATACTTCGCCCTGTAGATCCCCCTTCCCCCCACTACTTCCCCTTGGCAAAGTTAGTACGTTTTACTTAAAGATTTTTGTTTTTATTCAGATATATTGCGCTGCATAAGCTGCAAAGTATAAGCGACGCTAGCGTCGAACGCCACGAACCACACTTCACACGGCTTTTCTTGTTTCACTTATTTTAAGAAATTTTTCTTTATGTCCTGCTGTGTACGCGTTTGCTTTTTTGTGCATTAGGCTAATTTAGTTAGGGCTTATTCGTCCACCGGTTTCGCCTCACGCCTTTTTCTGATTCTCACCCCCCCCCCTTCCCCACCCAACTAATTTTGCAACCTGATTCCTGTTACATATCAAATAAATTGCACTGCGTAAGCTGCACAGTACAAGTGACGCCACAGCAGAACACCATGAACCATGCGTCGCTTATAGTTTGTGGTAATGCCACACTCTACAACGGTGTTCTTGTTTTACTTATTTTCTGTATGTCCAGTACGCCTTAACGATTTTGTGTATTGGCTAATTCAGTTAGGCTCCATTCATCTACAGATTTCTCCTCACGTCGCTTACTAGATCTCTCCCTCTCCCATCCCCCGCCACTAATTTTTCAGCCAGATCCCTATTGTAAAAACAAGGAAATTGCCGAATTAACGACCTCTTCAACTGTTAAGGTTATCTCTGGGAAAAAGAGGTACGATATTATTTTTTTAATTCAAATAAATTGGGCTGCGTAGGCGACGCCAGAGCCGACTACCATGAACCACACATCACATGTAAGTTGTGTTAGTACTGTATTTTACATGGGTTTTCTTATTTCACTTATTTTAAGCCATTTTTGTTTCTTTACTTCCTGCTCTGTACTGATTCTTCCAATAGCTTCTTATAATGTCACTTTCTGAATATACCCTCACTTGACGAAATAGCTGCAGAACGTGAAGTGACGGCGGCGCTATGGTAGCTCTACTACGTTTCAAGGCCCCAGATTAATACAGTATCGGCCATGATTGATTTGCCACTAAACGACAAAGCCGTTAAAACAGCTCACCATAAAGTACACACACTGAAGGTTCTGCACTACTATATAGGGAAGAATTTATCATTTTGCCGCCGATACCGGTTGCACACATCCCCCTTCCCCCTCACGTCTTTTTGGAGGACTTTTTTTTTGGGAGGTGCACGGTCAATTAAAAGACAAGACTACAGTTTATTATTTGAAAAAAAAAATTGTTCGGTTTCTTAGAATAATTAAGATATGAACCTCTCCTAATCTTCTAACCTTTTTAACGTTTTAAATTTTACACTTTTTTAAAACAAAATTTGTGCTCCTCAGATTTTGCCTCTTTGGGCTATAGCCCTCTAAGCCCCCTAAGCTGTAAATCTTACGCCCCCGATTGCAAGATACAAACGATGACGCAACGCCTCCTGTCCACAACCATCTTTCGCCACTTAACAAAAATATTGCTAAATATATAACCTACCAAAAGTGCACAAACTTGGAGTTTCAAATTTTCCCGCCACCGAAAGCCCTCATGAATAGCCACTTATTTTAGGACTATCAATTCTGAGACGACTTTATTTGCATTCGGTGGACCAACAAAGTGTCAGCTTCGTACATCACATTGATTAAAAGTATATAAATATTAGTATTAGAGCAAATTTTTATTCTTGACATTATTATTGCTGTACTGAAATTCACCAGATGATATTCTAGAAGTTACTAATTACAATATTAAAAAAAATGTTATGATAATAACTAAACATGAAACTCAAGCTTAAACTGCTTTTAATAATGACATGAATTCTTGCATACATTGTTGATGTTGGTGATTTATTTTGTATTCAGTGATATTACAAGATTTCGAATTTTAAATTGTATTATGTAATTAACGTTTTTTTTTAAACTTTCAAATACCTCAACAATTTTAGGTATTATTCTAGTTTGAGTTTTCTCGTTTTTTTCCCCGATATATCTTCATTATTCAACTTAAGGAAATTTTCTTTTATTTCATTTAGAACACGAATTTGATTGTAAATAAGTATATTTTTAAACTTGCAGTGGTTTTTTTGTATGTAGTACTTCTATGAAGTTTTATGTAAATAGATTTATTTTTTGATATTTTATTAACTAATGTTTGATTCGGTTCTTACTGTATATACTGTTATTCTAAATGATGTACAAAATATAATTTTTAATCGTAGAAACATTCATTTTTAAAACTATTCATATTAAGATTTTATCAACTTTGTACTCAGTGCACAAACAAGCTCTCCGAGTTTCGTGCATCTAACTCATTATATTTTTAATAAATTATGTTTATTATTAATGTAATTATTTCGGGATTTCGTGCCTGCACTGTGTACATTGCAATAAAGCGTGTATATCCTTTCATTATATCAGTCATCACTGAAAAAATTTGTTTTATGTAAAACACTGGTGGAAAACGAAAACAGTCAAATGAACTATTCAAAGAAATTCAAACGAACGGTGAAAGTCCCAATATGGCGAAATTCTTAAGAAAAAAGAAAGTTTATGTGATGCCAAATATTTTCAACAAATTTCCAACAAATCTACGAAAAATTAAGAGTACCACAGGTTCGAAAAGATAAAAATGGCTGCTAATAAGGTGATGAAGTCAGTTTCATTGTTTTTAAAGGGTTTTATTGATTAATTTATTAAAAACTGTAAAAATTTGTGTTAAACCAATTATGATCTTTACTAAAGAAGTTTTATACATTGATATGTGTGTTAATTAATTCCTGTTGTTTTCTAATCTTGTTTATATTTACAACTTTAATGACACAGCACATAGCAAGACTCGAGTTTCTTACATTCTTGAAATAAAGTTCACCGAACAGAACTCGGTCTACTACCAATGTTCTATCTAAATAGTTACTAATGATCAGAACAATTCTCCTTTTAATCTAATGAATGTGATTAATGTAAATGTAATGTTCGTGCGCGAAGCGATTAGCTCGCACACATTAAAAAAAAATGATTAACAGATTAGGCCACAGTAGCACAAAAAAATTATGTCATTTTTTGCTCCTGTGACTTGAGTTCCCGACAGCGACAATCTCTTTCTTTTAAAATATATTTCTTTCTCCCTTCTTGGGTGTGCTCGTTGCATTGTCGCTTGGGAGCAGAGTACGTTAATGTTATATGAAAAAAAATATACCGTATATACAATTTTTTTTTCCGGGTGCGGTGAGGGAGTTGAAAATCAAGTTTATGTGTACACTACGTCCCACAACAAGGCGATGATTCTACTTGAGTTGTCGATGAACCGTATTTCCTTGGCGGTTGAGTTCCTCAGGGCTTAAGGCATGGTCTGAGGAATCCAGCTAGCCATCCAATATTCAGCCTTGCCCCTCTCAGATAAGGTTATCTCCCCTCCTCTTTCGTGGGTGGCACACTCCGTCTCATTACCTGTAACTTTATCACCCACTGGAGCCGACTGGCGCTGCAATCTAAACGAGACCTCTACGTCCGCGGCTTGACTCCTCAGGGATCGTGTCAAAAAATACACCCCAAACCTTAGCGGAATCCTAAAGATGTCCGCGGCTTCTTTGTCCTCGGATGTCAAGTTGAACGACTCCTTTGTTTTTTGTATAACCATCCTCCCCCCCACGCAAAGCCGGAACTTTCAGGTTTTTCATCCGTATTTATTTTACCAGTACAGCCTACACACCGAGTTGTGTACTATACAGCAGTACACAGTTTGTGTAGTGGCAGCCTCATGCTTTATACTATATAGAAGAATGTATTCTATCACTACACAAACTGTGTACTCCTAGCACACACTTCGTGTGTTGGCTGTGCCGGGACACAGAGGAGCGGCTATGGGATCTGTTCTGGCTTATTCTGCGTATTATCTCGGTTTCCTGCGATCTTCAGGCTATCCGCCCCACAGCCTTTGACTTATTTATCCTTCTAAAAAGTGTAGTAAGGTTCAAAATTGAGCTTAGGTCATCTAAACCATTATTTGCTTGAGATGATCATATTGATCAGGTTTCATTTTGATCTCACAGGGCTCATTCCATTGACACTGGCAAGCTGTAGGTATCGTATTTTAGATTTAAAATCATATAGTTTTCTCATGTAATTACAAAATCATGTAATTGAAAATAAGAGCAAAACTTAGTGAAAATAGGGGCAAGGTTTATTTTCTGTATTTTCTACGGTTAGTTTTGATTTTCCAGTGATTTAAAATACAGTCAACTTAACGACCTGAAAATTAATTACGAAGCAAGCAGTCTGCATTAAAGACTGGCCTTCTGAGGATACATAATACACTAGACTGAGAAAAAAAGAAAAGACAGCTGACTCGAATCCAAGACGTCCCGTTTACTAGCCCGGCGCTCTAACCACTCCGCTACCGGGACGGATACTGGCTACAGGCTCTAGCCGAGCTAAGTAGCTGTTCATTCCCAGTCCCCTCTCCGGTAGCACAGTGGTTAGGTCGCCCGGCTAGGAAACGGGATGTCCTGGATTCGAGTTCCAGTCGGGGCAGTTGTCTTTTCTTTCTTTCTCAGACTAGTGTATTATGTATCCTCACAAGGCCAGTCTTTAATGCAGACTGTTTCCATCGTTTACCCTTTACCTTGTGATTTCTTCTTCATTTACTTTTTGAAAATTAATTGTTATTCTAATTGTGTTAAAACATTATTATACACTATATGTAGACAAAAAAAAGCTTCTCTGCAGCATTTCAGAATTATGTTGGAAAACCCCCCCCCCACTCATATTGCAAAACTGTAGTGTTGCGTTACAAATGTAGAAAGGCCTGCTATATTTAGTAACGCACCTCCTGAGAAGCAAGCATGCTCTCTGTCTGTAGGCATGCTAACTTTTGAACTAAATTTTCCGATTACTTTTAAATTTGTTAGATCTAGTCTGCGCTTTATTTGAAGATTGTAGTTTTTGAAATAGTAAAGCTGGGTACTGGGTTCTGTGGTTTACACATCGACACGTTGAACACAAAGTTGGTCAAATTCGTTGTTATGCATTAAAACAGTTAAAGTGGAAAAAAAGCCACCAGCTGAAACCTTATACTAACAAAATAAACGTAGTACTGTAGCCGCCTTTATACATTACGTTTCATTCGAGTGACTTGACCTGGATTCGAATTGGCGCCCAAACCAAAGCTAGACCACTGTTCGCATAGTGCCTTCACCACTCTGGCCATTCGTCCACTGGCACTGAACCTGTTATTAAGGTCACAACCGTGAAGGCTTGTTGTACTACGTGACAGTGTATGATTTCTGACGATGGCTTCCAATATTGCTTTTATTTATCTTCCGGTTCCAAGTTTTCTGAGCAGTTTATTCTCATCTTACTGTTTCCTTTTGAGAGGGGTTATCCCGATTCCCGCCTGAATGTCATAGGTGTCGACGGCCACTTACGGTACGACACTTGCGTGTTGATATCACCACCTTAAAGGTGTTTGACGCCGTTTCCATCTACCGCGAGACTTGAAGCATCAATTGTGCGATAATTCTGTCCTCCTGTCCGGGGTTTTAAAATTTTTGCAGGAGGTCAGATCTATAATATGATCTAGATTTGGGGTTTGTTTAACACCTCTGTAATGTGTGGCGCATTGGTAACCCGGATCACTGCACTGTGACTGAGGTTGACGCTAATGACCATGCTGTCGATGCGCCTTTAAGCCGCAATATCTATAATTTATCTTTATAATTTAATTTAAATTTATTTATATTATTTAATTAATATTATTATTATTTTATTTATTTTAATTTAAATTTATCTTTATATTAGTTTACTACAGTGATTTGTGTTTATTTATGTGTATTAACAGAACACTAAAAAAATTCCGTACAATTACGGTAGAAAGAAGTGGTAATTTATTTTCAGTTCTTTTGGCCGTAGTCTTTGGATGACGTCGTACAGCCTAACGTTTAGTGATGCCAGGCTGTATGTCGTATTTAATCACAGGTGACACATGAAACTTTGATGCACAAACCCAGTAGCCCTTATTTAGATAAATTTTCGACTTGAAACTACGGCTATAGCAAGTAACACTTAAAAGAACTGGAAATAAATTACCAGTTCTTTTAAGTGTTACTTGCTAAGAACTGGCATTACCAGTTCTTATACAGATGATCCAGACACACAACGTGAACTTTTCCCTTGAAAACATGTAATAAAACTTAAATTTTCGTATCCAACATTTTTTGTAAATCTTGGCTGCCAACAGCAAGTAACCAATTTCGTGACGAGGAATCCGATGCTGCGGTACGAAAATTTATGTTTTTATACAAATTGTCGAAGATCGCCTGGATAATTTTTATTTGTTCATTGTCCACGTATCCAGGGCTGAACTTACTAGTTCTTTGTATGGTAATTCTACGGAAATTTTTCTAGGGCGGATTTATAGGAGTTTTAAATTTAAAAGCGTTTTGCGTGTCAGACTGAGTTCAATTTCAGCCATGCAATGCGAGCATAAACGAGAATTAGCATGCCAATTAGAATTAGAATTGGCATGTCAGACATGTGTATTAAGGTTTAACAGTGTATAATAGTGCATAATAGTGTTGTCATGAAAACCGAGGTTTCATGATGCTTTGAAATCCCCAGCGAAACTTCACTCATGTTGTAAAGTGGTTTAAGGCTCGACGATGCAAGTAATGAAAAAAAAAATTTCTCGAAGTGTATTTCAGTGTGTAAATGTTTGTGTTAACGTTTTATAAAGCCAGCAAGTGCACATGTATACAGTAAAATGCGACGTTTCGGGATTTATCATCCCGTTGTCAAGCAAAAAATATATTTTATAGCATAAGCTACAAGTCAACAAGATACACTTAAATGGTTTCCCATTCTAAAGAAAAGCAAGCCAGTGCAGTAAAAGATAAAAAATAAAAAGTGAAAAAATATAAAAGTGAAGCCCAGTCGGCGCAAAAGCTGAACTGGGACGACCTCTCCCTAACGAAGCAGGGAAGAAGTGATTTGTAGAGCGGAGGTGGCGGCATTTATGTGGGATGGCCCTGGTGGGAAAAATGTGCGATTCCAAATTTGTGAAGGATTGGTATATATTCCGAAAACTGTTTATTATTAGGCATCAAATGATTATGGACTGGTGGTCGTTGTGTTAGGATGGAAAGTGTTTCTAAGTTAAGACGTGCACGAAAATTATTTTTTTGAAAAATGACTTGCGTATTTTGAAGATCTGGGGTGTGCCCTGCCATTATCTGGTTTGTGGTCAACGCTAGCCTATCCTGGTGAAATGGTCCGTTCCTGACCACTCTTGTACTTCAAGATTTCTGACTGAGAATTCGACGATACATACCTTTACTCTTTCAAACGTAAATTCAACTCGTATGGAGAATTGTGGCCCGGGCGTGTTATTTGTCGTTGCTACGGGCGACGAAGAAATCTCGCGAGCACTGCTAAATCTGCGTGGTTTTTCTCACCTTTTATTTTTACCAGAATCTGGAGAATTGGTTCAAATAGTTTTCTTTTCTTTCTTTATATTTGAAATCCCCGTGGGAAGAAAACATCTGTTTAGAATTCGTGGCTCTTTTTTTTTTTTTTGGAAAAACACGACCTGCCTTTTTAACTTTTACTCGAAAACGAAGCAAGCAGCAACGAAACAAAACTCGGAAGCCACCATAACAGTCCACAACAACAAAGATCTTTTCTTCTTCCATACGGATTCCACAGCGAGTGAGTACGCCCTACAACGATCGATTCGTATCGATTTGGAGCGCGAGCTCGACCTGATTGTTCTCGTCAGCTGTCTCGGGCATTCAATCGGTCGCCACTGCTTGGGGATTCCTGTATTTAAGCTCGTGTTGCTTCTGTAGCGAAGAACGAGACAGTGAAGGCATAGCGAAATTAGTTTAAAGGGACGTACCTTACAAACGAGATTCCTCTCAATGGCTCTCAATATTTCACATCTAGTAAGGTCACAAAGGATTATTTACTTACCGTTAGTCAATCCCTTGCTGAAAATCCATTTAAAAATGTGGGGGTCTAGGAGATTTTCTCTTGAACATTGGGAAGTGCTGTTTGGGCATCCTGCTCGTATTTACAGTCTGGATCTAATTACGTACGTAACCGTGACGTATCCAGTGTTGCCAGATGCCTGTAAGCCTCTGAAATAACGGCCCTTTTCCCCTATACCCATAAAAAATTGTTTTCATTATCAGTAGTTACAAAAAATTCCCCTTAAAAATAATCGCAAAAATAAATACAAATACAAATTTTAAAAAAATACGAAAAAAAAATGCCGAAAAAAAAGTTCCGTTGTTACACGCACATTACTCCTAAGGTGAAACTGTAAGACAAACTTACGAAAGTGAAACTTTGTTTTGTTGTTTTGTGTTTTTTTAACCTTTTGCATGCTTTGCGATCTTACATAAAAATCGTAAATCGGTGTTAATAAACATGTTAAATCAGATTTAAAAAAAAAAATCGTCAGGCCAGCAACAACTAATTCTCCTCTGCGTAGTGCTGAAGAAAAAGAATGTGCCGTTCGCTGCTTAAAAAAAAGTAGATACAAAACAAAACAATATTTTATTGCTGCAACTTGCGACGGAAGCATACACTTTATACTTTACGTGTCCTCATTGCATTTGTATGTATAGGCTCACTTAGTAATTAGGTAGATTAAGTAGCCTAGATGTGAGCGAATGGTTCTTGTAGACCGCTTATGCTCAATAAATCTAAATCTAAGCCTTTATTTAGAAATTAATTAATTTAGTAATATAAGTCGTTCATTTATTAAAATACCTTAGCTTGAGTAATAACTAATGAATGACACCCTAGAATTGCCCCAAATTTTTTTTTCACCCCCGTTTTTCCTCCCCAAATATTTTCCACCCACGTTTTCACCCCGAACTCTAGATCTGGGGGTAAAACCCCCACTCTGGTAACACTGGACGTGTCATTGTTTCTGGTTATAACGATAAAATTCTGGCGTTCATGATGTCACGTGACCCTTGTTTCATTTATGATGTTTTTTTTATCGCGCGTGCAACGCAGAGTCGCGTGAGAAGCGACCGGAACTGACTACTACCCTGCATCTCGCGAAACGGTACGACGGCAACATGCGCGGGTTGAGAACTGCGTATGACTGTTATAGGACAAGAAGGACTACCCTTTTAAAAAAAAGATGGAGGAGTAGCTATCGCATAACACTCGACTCTGTGCGTGGATATAAATGCCATTCGCCTACCAAACTGCACTGCAGACGTGGATCATTTTAATAAACGCAGACGACAATGGAGCCAATATTTACTGCCAATTTTTCGCTAAACGTTTAAGAGTCAGATTTTAACTGGTACAACTTGCAGGATTCTAGTTTTGTCGTCTGCACGTGTTTTGCGTATGGCGAATTCTGATAGCACGTCAGTCATTCGTGTGGCAGCGTTGGCCCGACTCTGCTAGAACAATATCTCCAACCAAGTTGAGTGACTAGACCGGGCTGGCATATTCCATGACTTTGGATAAGGTAGAGTAGAAAAGGCACAAAAACAAACAATCCAACTGACAGATGGAATTTGCAAATCGAAATACAGGACACTTGGTGGTCTGAAAAGGCTTGACCTGACAAGCCATGTTGAAAGGCGTTTAAGAGGTGATTTAAGAGGTCGTTTAAGAGGCTTATTGGTGCCACCAATCCATGCTTTGAATACATTCTGTCTGGAACCACATTGGATGGAATCTCTTCTGTGCGTAACCTGGGATTGTGGTTCTCTATAGCAACCTAAAATCCACAACCTACTGCTGCAAGATTTCTGCCTCAGCCTATCGTAGATTAGCTATGGTACGGCGTTGCTTTACTTCTGCCAGTGTAAAGACTAAAATTTGGGCCTATAAGGTGTTTGTTCGCCCTGTCTTGGAATTTGCTAGCCCAGTCTGGTCACCGAATCTTCTGCAGGATATTGGCCGGCTCGAAGCTGTTCAACACTGTTTTACTCGTAACCTTAATGGATATCGAAATTACACAGCTAACACAAGGCTATCCATGGCCCATCTTGAACCCCTTGAACTGCGAAGGCTCAAAGCAGACCTCGTTTTGACATTCAAAATCTTGCATGGACTGCTCTCAGTTGATGTGCCATTTTTCTCATTTGCAAATTGTAACACTACACGGGGCCACTCACTGAAACTTAGCAAACCCGTTTCGCGCACAGATTGTAGGAAATTCTTCTTTGCGTCACGTGTTGTCGGAGCTTGGAACTCCCTTCCCGAAGTTGTTGTCATTGCACCCTCCGTGAGCGTGTTTAAACGCCGTTTGGAAGAACATTAACTTGCTAGGTTTCTCTAACGAAATTACCATCCCTGACAATTCTCTCTTTTTAACAAGGAACGGACGTGGCCAACGCCCTTCCGTCATCCTGACCATTAAAGGTCAAAGTTATATTTATATATTTATTTATACTTAACAAGAATCGTCACATTCTGTCTGGCGACGTGATCTTGCCTGTCGACCAGTTTTTTCAACGGTCGACTGTCACACAAACCAGTGGGTTCATCATGAAGTTGACAAAACCACGAATCCCCACCATCGTTGGACACTCTTGCTTCACTGTGAGAGCCATTAATCCTTGGAACGCACTCCCAGAAAGTGTTGTGACAGCGCCTTCAAACAGCAGTTGGAAGTGACAATACGATCTGACTAAGTGTTAAAGTGTTTTTGTTGCATGTTTTGTTGTAAACCGGTTACATAAGCTTGCGTTCTTTCGGCATTACTTCAACTTAATTTAATTATACAAGCGCGTACGCTACAAGATGGACAAAAAAGTAAGTCTCTTCGTGCACGGCAAGCTTTGTAAGGGGTCCCGGGGATCCCGAGCAACGCGAGCTGCAGTAGCACAGTGATTAGCGTCCACGTCTTCAAACCAAGCGAATGCCCGTTCGAATTCCACAATTGGCCTTACAAATGTTCCATGTTAGTTCAGGTCTCAGAAGGTTAGGTAAAGAAATACTCAAACAAAAAATAAAATAAAATTAGCCTATACTCGTACGAAATGAAAAAAAAAATAGGAACTTTGCTGATTGCATTTAGGGCAGAAACGACCAACTACGGTAATTCATGGTGTGATGGGGCACAAATATATTTCCCGATTAATTTCTACTCGTATAGTGTAGTGAAGGTGACCTTTTTAAAAAAGAATTTAAAGGTATTTCATTTCTCATCAATGTGTGCTTTGTTGTTTTTATAGGCGGCCAAGGAAAAATATTTCGTCCCAGAACTTAAACACTTTTGCTCGTGAATGGTCTTGTGGTCTCTTATCGCCTACCAGGAAGGCACTTTCCTTATTGCCAGAGATATTTGTTTTGTCAAATAACAAACGCCAGTAAGTTATTCCCCATGCCTTACTTTCTGTCTGGCCATCTTGATTTCGGGGGCAAACTTGGTAGTAATTAATGGGCTTAATGAGCCTAATGAGCTTAAACGCTAATTTATCCTTCCGGCGTGTTCAATCTTAAATAAAAATAGTCACTTTGGTTAATAAGGCACTGAATATTTACCAACTTAGGTTCGGGTTTTAGAGCTCACTTTGAGAGAACCTTAACTTCAACAGAAGTCTCATGAGACAAGGAAAAATTTGTCGGCTTTTTTAGTCTTGTATGAAAAATAATCTTAATAAAATACTAGTTGATTCAGAGTTCTAATGGTTTTAGAACATTCACAGCCAGGTAGCGTACAGTGCCTCAATCAAGGTGAGTCCAAAGGGTTACGAGGCACCTGGGCCCAAGAAGCAAGGGGGCCCAAAATTCAAAAGCTGGAGGCCAAATTATTGCCTAAAACTACTATAAAACAGGCCACAATTATGGACTCAATTTTTTTTTTAGTTTTAGAGGCCTTACATTTTATCCTTACACCCCCTTTGAAAAAGGCTAGCTGCGGCACTGGTTGTGTACGCTACCTATGGACGCTTACATCTTTCTTCAAATATTTCAGTAAAATTTCGTAATTTATTCATTATATGTAGATAGCAGTGACACGACGTAGTATTATTGTATATAACTCTATGCTGGAGCCTTAATGGGTTAGTTGCAAGGGGCACTGCAGAGAGAAACAGAAGGGCGTCATACTGAAACCGATGCTGTGAAAAGTGATTTCTTAGACCTAAAACGCGCGATTTTTGTTGTTGGTGAAAACAACGTTATTTTAAGCCTAAGAAATCCGCTCGTCCGTTGTTTTTCCCTCCATTTTTATGTAGTGCGCCTTGTAGTTATGCCCTCCAAAACCCATACTGGTGCCAATCTGGGGCCAATATGGCGGCAAATGTCACTGCTCTATTAACTTTGTAGAACAAAATCATAATTTTAGTTGTGTTTATTGCCTTCACATCTTCAGTGCGTACGCGTTTTTTTTTTTGTTCGTCAAGTGCGAACAAGACTTAGGTATTAAGAAAGCAGGAGCAAAAAGGATTGACGAAGCATCAATAGATAAAGTCTCGCCTGAGTGACTAACTCCGTGAGAGAGAGAGAGAGAGAGACAGACAGAGAGAGAGAGAGAGAGAGAGAGACAGCGAGAGGAGAGAGAGAAAGTTGAGTGAAGGAAAGTTAATGGTGCAATTGTGAAGTGCCGAATCTTAATCTTTTTCTCCGTGATTAAATCTGTGCGGGAAGGCTCATAAAGGTTGAGCTTGCACCTCGTCACTCCCCGTTTTAAGAGCGCATTAAAGAGACACTCTTGCAGGTGGCGTGATTCCCATGGTTTTTGACATGGCCTGCCCCGACCTACGTTGTCTTATCTACCCCTACGAAATAATGGGGGTGAGGGTGAGAGAGTCATTAGATGGTGGAAATCAGCAGAAGGTGGATAGGTATAGATAGATATAGAAAAGTCGTTCGACAAAAAGGGTATGCGCAGTTTTTTTTTTATCAGGGGGCAGGAGGAGGTAAGGGAAGTCAAATTCATAAATCTACTATTAAATTTTATGGAAAAACTATGCAACCGCATTTACGGCTCTAAATTTTACCATTCAGCAGATTTCGTATTTTTTCAACACTTTCAGCAAGGGTGGAAAGCTTAAACGCTAATTTATCTTTCCGGCGTGTTCAACCTTAAATAAAAATAGTCACTTTGGTTAATAAGGCACTGAATATTTACCAACTTAGGTTCGTATTCTAGAGCTCACCTTGAGAAAACCTTAACTTCAACAGAAGTCTACTTATTTGTTAGCGCCGTTGGCAAATCCGATTTTATCGAAATGCTATCTGTTCCGAAAGCGGTTCTAACTAATTTTGAGTCACTCGGCATGTGATTCAGAATAGGCTTTGTACTGTTTACTAGATCCACCCAAAACAAAGACAAATCGCCTAATTTCCAAAAAGGGTCGCCCTTCGAAGGTAGTGGTATCATTCAACGAGGAAAAGTTAAATAAATACGGATGCAAACCTATTTACGTTGCCTTTTGGACTTAAATGTCAGACTGCCTGAGTAGGGAATCGAACCATACGACCTTTGAAACCAAAGGCCGGAGTCCTACCACTCAGCCATACTGACATGGCAATCGAACCCAATTGGCTTTCTGTCCCGTTTATAACGAGGAAAAGTCCGCCAAGGGTTCATCCTGTTAGTCAAGTGGTTACGTCCCGTTTCGCCAAAAAGAAAGCAGATTAAAAGCTTTTGCCTAAGGCGCAAATCCCGTTTCGCCAAATCCCGTTACGCCAAGTACCGTTCACGAAATTTTAAGCACACAAAATTTAAAACTTGATTCCGGTGTAATGGTCAGACATTTATAAACAAACACCCGCTTTGCAGAATAAATATTTTTTTTTAATTACGTGCCTCGCTCGCGCTACCGCGCTCGCAACGGCTAAACACATAGCATCAGAAACCGTAACTAATCACAAGTTACTTCCAATTAGACATGCATCTTTAACTTCCTCAATGTTAACGTTTTGAAGAATATTTTGATTCTGCGAAACGGGATTATGAAAAACAGGAATTCCTTGTTTGGGAAAGGGTAACCATCAAGTGTATAACTAACTATTCTTAAAAAAGAAACTTGGCATTGACCTAGTGACGACCAAGCATTCTAAACAATGTTTAAAGTAGCTTACACGTTTTTCCGTCGTTTTTTTTGCCCGTTTTCATTACGCAATTATATCAATTGGTCTTATTCAACCACTGCTTGTCTCTGTTAAATGTTTGCCTTTTAAATCCCCATTACATAGAAATAAGGTATTAAATTTCGTGTACGTAAAATTTTGTCAAACTAGTTTTGGCGCAACAGGATTTGGCGAAACGGGATTTGCCCTCTAGGCAAAATCTTTTAGTGTGCTTTTTTTTGGCAAAATGGGATGGCGAAACGGGATTTGGCAAAACGGGAGATTACCAGCCAAGTTAATCGCACTGACTAATAGTTCGAATTAAATGCAAACTGGAGCACTGCTACTACGCACAACAAATAAAAATAAACATCTGACTAGGCCAAACTCACAAATGCATATTTCATGCACAAGGTTTAAAAGCAGTTTCGTCAGTGAAGCAAACAGTTTACATTAAAGACTGGTTTTGTGAGGAAACAAGAGAAATTAATCTGAGAAAGAAAGAAACGACAACTGCGCCGAATTGGATTCGGACCCATTCGGAGCAGTCATCTTTTCTTTCTTTCCTAATGTACGTTGTATTCTCATGAATTTATGCTCACAGGGCCACTGTTTGCTGTTGACTGCAGGCTTCGTGAACCAAACCTTTTCATTTATTATACTTTAACTTCGTTTCGTCCCATTTTCATTGAAAAAATATTAAATACAGTGAGATTTACACTAAATGCGAATATGGAATGAGTGTTGTAAGAAAGTGCGGTTCTGTGCCCAAAAAAGGGCGTCCTCATATTGGGGCACGTGTCTTCCCCCCCCCCCCCTCCCCTTTTGCCGTTTCCCCATTTTTTTGGGCACTTTTTGCTCTTTAAGTAAATAAGTTATGGAGAAAAACCATTAAAACCATTACAAGAAAGTAAAAAATAAATTCAAAAACCATTAAAAGAAAGTAAAAAAACCATTAAAATAAAGTCAAAAACCGTTAAAACAAAGTCTAAAAGCATTAAAACAAAGGCTTTTCGAGCGTTGGAAAAGTACTGCCTGCCCTTTTCTTTTACCTTTTTTTCACGATGTTTTGAAAGTGTGTACGCCTACGCGCCCATATACGATTAGCCTTTATCCACAGAAACTAAACTTTCGATCAAGGAACATTGGAAGTGTTACTCACGCACAGCGAACAGTAAACGCTCTACCAAAGACCCCAGATTGTCACATCGAAATTCAACATTCTGAAGTGGCGAAGTAGAAAGTTCACAGAACATCGTAAGAAGTTCCCATGAAATTCACATGAAAACGGCTGTCGATAAATCTTGGCTTGGTTTCTGTGTATCGGCAGCCGTTGCTGGCGTTTGAGCCGCCACCATCCTGTGCTGATGCGCCGGACCTTTGAAGACTAAGGTCATCGGCCCCAGCTCGGCGCCGGTATGGAGTGGTGTACTGTTCCTGTGACCGTGGCGGATGTCCTTACAGATGGGCTCCCAAGAAGTTCGAGTCTAGTTCAGACTCTTATTATTATAGGCCAATGTGCGCATGCATGCCATGACGTGCATTGTAGTCATGGTGTCATACTTTGTTTGCCATGTCATGATTTGTTAACCATGCATGGTTACCACTTGTATTAATTCATTCCATTCCAATTCCTCCTAACTGTAACACCTAGGAGTGAAACCGTCATAATTTTATTCGCCTTTTTCTCTACCAAATATTTCGATCCTCATACCAAAATTATTCTGCAACATTATGTAAGTCCATCTATTATTTAACACCAATACTTTCCTGTTTTTCCCCTATCTTTAAAGTTCCGCAAACAGCCTGTGTAAAAACGCAAGGGTTATTTCGCGTGTAAGTCGGGCGAGCGTAAAATTGCAACCTCCACCGCAATAAGCCCAAATGGAACCAAATAACCAGCGTCATTTTTACTAGCTAAGCCATTACTTCATTATCATCAACTACCACTGAACTCTCGTCAATACATTGTGGTGCATCGGCCGGGAATCGAACCCGGGCCGCCCGCGTGGCAGGCGAGCATTCTACCACTGAACCACCGATGCACCACAATGTAATAGTTTCCTTTTGTGCTGCTGTAGGCTTCCTCTGACGTATCTTTTACAACAACCCTTCAGGCTATCAGCAAGGTGCACTTTAATCCTTTATTACTGGTAATTGACCTATAATAATTAAAGTTTGATGGCAATGAGGCATTATAGTCCACTTATTCCTTTACACCACAAGTGTCACCTTCATCCAGTTAACTTATTGCCGCTACCATTAATTGGTTCAGATTATAATCAGAGGGCGTTTGTTTGTGGCTTTCACTTATAGCCATCGTTTTATTAGCGATAGAATCGGGTCAGACAGTGACTGGCAGCAGCCATAATTTTGAGGATAAGATCTAAAGATGAGTGGCACTGTTGGCGTATGCGCCATTGTGCTGGGATGATGAACAAACCCTCAGGGTAAAACTACATCCAAAGTTAAAAAGGGAAGAAACTACCGTTAAGGTGGAAGAAAAAAAAAGGAATTTCTTTATGAATTCAATGAACGAATCGAACGAATGCGACACGGCTGCAAACGCCCATTCCGTCTGCGATTGTGGCGCGTTTTGTGGTCCGTCTGAAACCGCCCTTCTCACTTCCGAGCGCTGTGTATCATCTTTACTCTTCTACGTGACATCTTTAATACCATTTATAGACAATAATATCAACTCCAGTTGTCCACAATCATCTACCTAAAACGTGTCATGACAAACCGCAAGGCAGCCGTTTTAGTTAGATTCTTTTTTATTTCTGCCTTCCACCCCTCACCCAGACTCGTCCCTCCCCCCTCCCCTCCAATTTTTTTCTCTCCTCCCACGCGTTAATTAAAGGCCGCGTTGAGAAAGCGATTTGCCAGCCAGAGGGAATTATTAAGGAGACGCTCTTGAGGTCGACTCCAAAACGAAGATGAATGGGAAAACCGCACAAAATTTATTACTGACGAATTTCCCAAGGCAGCTGAAATTACCCCTCCTCCACCACCCCTCCTCGCCTTAGGTAATCAAAAGGTGAAAGCAGGCAAGTCGAAAATGAAAGGTACAGATCACAGAAAGTATACAGTGTACATACAGTAAGGGCAATTACCAAATTGATTTGCAGAGGCGTACTGGCCCATCGGTAACGCAACAATTTCCTGCAGAACCTGGTCATGTTGCTGACTGCAGCGACAGATGCTCGATCGCGACTAGGCTTAATCTGGGCCTCGCTTTTCTACCTCATTTCGCGGTTTCGTCTGGTCTCGTCACACTTTCATCTCGTCTCGTCTTGATATGCCTTGCTAATTCTCGTGTGGTACTGGAAATTCGCGAATTGAATTGCTGAAATTATTTCCAATGAGGGTAGAAATTCGGGACGTCTGTGGCGGTATCCGGAAATTTCCTGCCAAATCTGGGTCAAGTTGTTGACGTGATGATAATGAGGATTCGGTCGAGACAAGACGACACATGGCCTAATCTTGGTCTCATCTCGACTTTTCAACCTCATTTATTGGTTTCGTCTAGTCTCGTCACGCCTTCATCTCGTGTCGTCTCGACACGTTTGATAATTCTAGTGTATATTTCTTGAAATTTACGAAATGAATTGCTGAAATTACTTCCAAACAGGGTATAAGTTCAGGACGAGTGTCGTGAAATCCGGAAATTTCCTGCCACATCTGGGTGAAGTTGTTGACGTACTGGGCTTGCAGTTCTACCAAAGAACTAAGATCCAACCCACATGGGTACAACGCTGGGTACACGTACAACGCTGAAGGTGGTTTTTTTTTGTGTGTTGACTCTTAAACAAGCGCACGTTGTTGCGATGAATCCCAGCCTCGACGCTGTTGTATAATTAGAACGAAAAAGTAAATGCCAGAAATATGTAAGCAACAGGCGTATGCAAAGAGCTGGCAAAGGTTGGCAGAGTCAAGAAATCGGCGGATTAAACAAGTCGGCAAATTTTAACAAGGCGGCAACTCCTGTTTATACCTCTCCAACTTTTAGCCTTCCCAACGTCCCTTAGTGTGCGTGTAATCACGAGTCTAGCAAACAGTACAAAAAATACCATATGTGTATGCGCCCCCACAAGACCTACTGCTCGCCTGTGTGGCCGGTTGGCTAACATATAAAAAAAGTAATTAAAACTTATGTAAACATTCGTTGCCTTGCACACTACTTGTTCAAACTCATTCAAAGTTATGCCAAAACTATAAGCAACAAAAACACGATTAAAGAAGATGCACAGTGATCATACCACGGTTCTACTACAGTATACCGGCCGGATCTGATTGAATAATAGCATACGCGACTGGTTTGGACAATATGGCCGCCAAAATCGTCTCTGATGTGATTTATTTATCTTGTTGCCGCTTTCTGTCAACCGAGGACGACACCTTCAGTACAAAAGAATGCTGCCACTCTTCCTTGAAACACTTTCTTGATAAGCGAACATGTCGTTATTTACTGAAGAGCTACGAGCAGTCGACAAATTTAATACCCTTGTGGCAAAAGGCTATACGAAAATTTATTTATTCGTACGTTTAAGCTATTTTCCAGGTGATTACAGGGGTTAAATTAGTGAATTACTAAGCTTTTTGTCAGTTGCTGCTGTTTGGCAGTAAGTTGCGGGACTCTCCGTACAGAAATTCACCGACGCGATTTGCTTGGTCAATTCCCGAACAGACCTTGAAGCAATGAAAGTGGCGGCCATTTTGTCTACTCCCCTAATACTGTTGTAGGTCGGGTTACTGGTCATGTTCATAGATAATAACAGGTTCTCGACGGAGTGTTCACGATAATATTACCGCCTATTCCATCTCTCTTTCTAGGTCGCGACCCAATGCGACCAAATGTGAAATGACCTGCCATAAAAATATGCTGTATAGTAGGGTGGAGTGAAACGACAAATTTTTTTTGTTTTTAATCCAATACCGCGCAAAAGCGGCCTTATATGATAAAAACTTAAACACCGTAAATGTTTTTTTATTTCTGACAATATCTTCTGCCATTGAAAATTACGAAAAATGACACATTTTTGACTAAAAACCATATTTTAACTTTTATTCATATTTATTTTTTTCAAAACTCAGTACCTCAGAAAATCTACCTTATATGACAATTATTAACTCTTTTTTTTTTATTTTGATCTGACAATATCTTCTACCTCCCCAACGCCTTTGAAAATTACGAAAAATGACACATTTTTGACTAAAAACCATATTTTAACTTTTATTCGTATTTATTTTTTTCAAAACTCAGTACCTCACAAAATCTACCTTATATGACAGTTATTAACTCTTTTTTTATTATTTTGATCTGACAATATCTTCTACCTCCCCAACGCCTTTGAAAATTACAAAAAATGACACATTTTTGACTGAAAACCATATTTAAAATTTTATTCGTATTTATTTTTTCCAAAACTCAGTACCTCACAAAATCTACCTTATATGACAGTTATTAACTCTTTTTTTTTAATTTTGATCTGACAATATCTTCTACCTCCCCAACGCCTTTGAAAATTACGAAAAATGACACATTTTTTACTAAAAACCATATTTTAACTTTTATTCGTATTTATTTTTTTCAAAACTCAGTACCTCACAAAATCTACCTTATATGACAGTTATTAACTCTTTTTTTTATTTTGATCTGACAATATCTTCTACCTCTCCAACGCCTTTGAAAATTACGAAAAATGACACATTTTTTACTAAAAACCATATTTTAAATTTTATTCGTATTTATTTTTTTCAAAACTCAGTACCTCACAAAATCTACCTTATATGACAGTTATTAACTCTTTTTTTTTTTTATTTTGATCTGACAATATCTTCTACTTCCTCAACGCCTTTGAAAATTACGAAAAATGACACATTTTTGACTAAAAACCATATTTTAACTTTTATTCATATTTATTTTTTCAAAACTCAATACCTCACAAAAGCTACCTTATATGACAGTTATTAACTCTGTATTTTTTTAAATTTTGATTTGACAATATCTTCTGCCTCCCCAACGCTTTTGAAATTATGAATATGACAAATTTTTGACTGAAGGCCACATATTTTATTTTTTTCAACTCAATACCGCACAAAAGCTACGTTATATGATAGTTATTGACACTGTATTTGTTTTATTTTGATCTGACAATATCTTCTGCCTCCCCAACGCCTTTGAAAATCACGAAAATATGAAATTTTGTACGATTTTTTTTACCTTTTATTCATTTTTATTTTTTAATTGCACGAGATGTTCACATTGAACAGCTTGTGCAGTTAATAAATGAATAAAAGGTAAACAACAATTTTGTAAAAAATTTCACATTTTCGTGATTTTCAAAGGCGTTGGGGGAAGCACAAGATGTTGTCGGAAATAAAAAAACAATGTACAGTGTTTATTTTTATCATATAAGGCACCTTTTGCGCGGTATTAGATTAAAAACAAAAAAAAATTTGTCGATTCACTCAACCCTACTGTATAGGTTTTAACCTAAAAACTAGATGCAAAAGATACCACTCATGCACAATTAGTCGAAGCATGTGCGACGACCGTGAAGCGAGGAGGGAGATGGCTTCTTCAAGACAAGGCCGATAGGAGTAGATATATGCGTGTCTCGCCTCCAATTTTTCCTTGTGGGCAATCCTCCTTTCCAAATATACACTACCCTAGTTTATATACTAGCGGCTTAACCTGGCTGACGACAACACGCATGTTGCTAAGTACAACTTACTACACGCAAGGTCACCTTTGATGCCATTTTTTGTTAGGTGCATGCTAGCTTTGTTTTTGAAACAGTGGGTTTTTTGGTTGATAAACTTGTTAAACTTCATTCTGAATTGCATACTTGTTTAAACACTACTTTTAAACTCAATGAAATTTACAAATTAAATTGTTCTGGTTTTTGAACCGAACGTGTTTACAGTAAATATTAATTCTCACTATTATGCACTGTCACTATTTAACTGCATGTATGATTATTGCATGGTAACTTTAAGCATGGTTTTCGTTTTTGTTTGGTCCGAGGTGTTGGATGTCTAAATTTATTGTTGTTGTGGCAACCGCCAGTCTTGTAATGCCTTTGGGGCGATCTGACTGTTACAATAAAGTTAAAGTTAGACTCAACGTCAGTTCACGCGCACGCCAGAAAATCACCTTTTTTTTTAGCGTTGCTTCGGTAAAAGAAGATTCTGGCCATACTGAATAAACTGGGCTGGAGCCGGGAACGAAGCCCACAGCTTCTCTTCCGGAAAACCTTGTGACAAGGCACGGAAAATAAAGCGATAGTTACAGTATGGACATGCCCATGTCTTACAGACGTGTAGGCTTTTATCAGCTCCTCATAATGCGTATCGTGGTTAAAAAAAGAACAAAAATTTAAACTATCTAAAAATTCTGTAAATATGCTTTTAAATCATTATTTTAAATTTTTAAAGGAGACAGTATCTGAAAAAACGATTGGTTTCAGTAATTTTTTAATATTGGACTGAAAATGGATTTTGTGTCTTTATTTTTGTGTTTGTTTTTCTGTTTGGAAACACAGGAAGTTACGTTCGCAATTTTGTTCTGATTCGGTGCATAAATGAATAAAGTTCAAAATGAAATTCCTACCTTGAATATTTCAGGGGTGGGGAAGAAATTCTTCGACATAAGGATCGCGCAGAAATCATTCAAGTGGAGCAGCAAAGCAGAGGATATTGATCATCTTGAATCCGAGCAGCGACATTTTCAGAAGTACTTACCGGGTCTTAAAACCAAGACGTATAGTGAGCGTTTGAAAATTCTAAGGGCGGATACAGACGGACCACAAAACGCGTCACAATCGCAGACGCAATCTTTGGCGCTTGTGGCGTAAAAATCGCAATCAGTGGCAGATCAGTTAATGTATGGGATCTAACTGGTGCTTCCACACGCAGTGGCAAGTCTCTGTGTTTGTGGCACGTAGCTGTGTTAGGCCGATTGCAGACGAACCACAAAACGCACCACAATCGCAGACGCATTTTTTAGCGTTTGTGGAGCGTTTGTGGCGTAAAAATCGCAATCAGTGGCAGATCAGGTATGTATGGGATATAACTGGTGCTTACACTCGCAGTGGCGCGCTTCTGCGTTTATCGGTATGTCTCCCTGAGCCAAATCGCGCTGTGTGAAAGGTGCCGTCGATTCCGACGCGATAGTGGCGTCGTTTTTGCAGCGATTTCCACGCGCTTTGTGGTCACTCATTTTAAATTGGTGGTTCTACTCGTGAAGCATGATTACAGGAAATATTTTTTCTCAAGTCGGGTTGTTAAAATATGGAACGATCTCCGAAAAGATACTGTTATGGTCCACATCTTCCATAATTTTAAGGTGAAGCTATGAAATGCTAGCTTGGAAATATATTTGAGGTGGCATTAATTAACGTATCTTGTTGATGCATGTAACTATGTTACATCATACTGGTTTTAGTTCATTGTGTTGTTGATTATTATTACGATTTATTTGACCTTCGCCTTGTGGCCATTGTTTAAACGTGTTTTTAATGTTTATGCTTCCCAGTTTAGATTTTCTTTTAATCCCACAGTTGAGTGTCAATGGCAACCAGCAGGGCCGGATATTGGGTGCTGAAGCACTGGGCCACAATCCGCAAAAGGGCCTCAAGGGCCTCACGGTCACAGGAAAAATAAAATATGGTACAATTTTAAATTAAAAAAAAATTACCTTTAGCTGAAAAGTTGTTAAAATCGATGTATTTTGCGTTCCTGTTTGCGGCAAAGGGTAAGGGGGGGGGGGGGGGGGGGAGGAGGCTTCAGCACAGGCCTTTATGAGCCTTAATCTGGCCCTGGCAACAAGTTGTCTTTCTCATACCTTTTGTTATTCTCTTCAAGTAATAAATCATTCATTAATGCAGTCATTCAAAGAACTGGCATGTGGAGCACCGGGAAGAAAACAGAGGTTTCGGCCCAGTTAATATAGAAAACGAAATAATGTACTATAGCATCTCTCTCTAGGCGAGTAATTATGATATTGAGCACTCAATTAAAAGCCTAGTATGTATTTAGGTGTGTTATTATAAAACTTGCTGCAAAGGAAGTAGTTGCATTTACGCAGTTTTTCTTTGACACCATTAGGTTGAATGACATATGCTGGCTTCAGTAATGCTTCAACATTTACATGTCAAGTTTTGAAGACAACATTCAGCAATACTATTTTCTTTCTCAAATTTTTTTTGGAAACCTAACCCGATTCACATAATTTGTTTTTTTCCCTAGTATTTTTTTATCGATAGCATTGGGATAAGAAGTGAAAAAAAACTTCGACCTGTAAATCTCCAAATATGATCAAAAAACGAAGTTTGGGTGTTTAATAAATTTGAGACTTTGACACTGCGATATTAGAACCAATAGAACCTTAAAACTAAGATACAATTACTAATGGTACGTTGGATGGTAAAAAAAATTAATGAGTACTGCATATTTTAATAAGTGGCCACCACAGGTGAAAAATTGAATTTTTTCTTATTCGGGTTCATACACAAATTACGTACGGCGGGGAGAAGAGGGAGATGCGGAGTGTGACAACTTCGGATAAAGTTATGTTACGAAACAGTTCTGAGCTCTCTTCGTAGAGTGCAACACGCCAATGCGCGTCACATAAATCTAAATTTGAGCGAAAACTGCATCTCTGATGCCTCCATATAAGGCTGCCGATTAATGGAAGTAGAAAATTGTCCTTGGGGCTATTACCTCAGACGCCTTTCCAACTCTGCGTCTGAAGTTGTCTGCTGCTTGGCAAGCCTTGTGGGACAAAAAAGACGGTAATAAGTTGCGGTCTATTAAAGGCAATGTCTAGGCTTGGCACTCGGCTTGTCACCGCAGTTGCCGAGAAGTGGTGGTGGTGGCGCGTTAACGTATTGATCACACCAACTTTACACATTCCTTATTTTGAAGGAGGATATCCCACCTAAATGTCATTGGTGTCGCCAGCCACTTTTAAATAATGCTGTTTTAAACAATGATGTTATATTTCGTGATTGATGCGTGATGTTTGAATTAAATTGAATTGAATTTTTTTAGTGAGAGCAGTGGCCCGTAGCCAAGTGCCCTATATTAATACAATAAACTATATTACAAACATACCAACAAGAGTAACCATGAATACACGACTAGGAGCCGCAGGAACCCCAAGAACCTCAGGAGAGCAAAAGACTACAGGTACCGACACTATACACCAGCCTCAGATGAACCGGTGGATCTTCCAATCCCACCACATCAAATCTTTGCGTGATGTTTGCAACATGTAAAAAGCTCATTGTTAAACTCTCAATGAATGCGATGAAGTAGTACGGTCACGGCCTGTGAATGAATTAATCTACTGCGATTTGATTTGATTTGATTTGATTTGAGCTTGCAGGCCTATTACACCATGGGCTCACTCTAACCTACTTAAAAACTATACACACTACCAACCGGTACACCGAAAAACACCAAGTTACCCAAACCAACCTATTAACAAACAGATGTGACCACCAAAAACCACCAAGCACCCTGAACACTATGCACAAGGTGCTGGGAACAAGAGAGACCCCCCAGGAACTCTAGGTTACAAAAGCCGTAACAATGTGCAACACTAATCGGGTTAAGCTAAAATTTGATTGTTATATTGCAAAGGTCTCGTTGAGGGGCGCCCCTGGGGTTCCTCAGTTTGTTGGGTCGGGTAAACGCATGTTAGAACAGGTTGTAGGTTTTTGTAAGGCCACCGACCGTTTTTGATTGGTTTCCAGAGTTTCTGTTTGGTGTTTGCTCTAGTGTGGTGTTCTTCTCGGTTGGGTTGTATCGATGAGAGGAACCTTTCTTTGGATAGTTGCTCTGGATAAATGTTTAGGTTACAATAGTTTGTTAAGTAGAAATGTCGCCTTAGTATAGTTGTGAGCGCATGGTTTCTCCGGCTCAATAAAAAATAAATCAGTCAATCTTGTAGAGACCATGGGATGATGATGTCGCATTCTTGAGGTTATGTAAAGACGCTAGCTTGACTGTTCAAACATCAGCAAATTGATTGGTTACCGCTACAGAGGAATGCTCTGAATTCAAAGACTTTGTGTGCAAGTAACGTGAGCAGTTCAGAATGTTCTGAAATCTAAGAAAAGTCCACAGCCTGTTTTAACTTGTATTTGTTGCATTCATGTCTTTAGGGGGGGGGGGAGATGAGGCTTAATGGCGCGTCGACAGCTTGGTCATTAGTGCCAACCTCAGTCACAGTGCAGTGGTCCGGGTTGCCACTGCACCACACATTACAGAGATATTATTCAAACCCCTAATCTAAATCTTGTCATACATCTGTACCTCCTGCAAAAATTGAAAAACACCGGACAGGAGGACGTCTTTAGGGGTCACTTTTTGTTTCGATGTTGGGGTCTTTCATTATTATTAACCCATTAAACACACTATACAGACGTAGTGTCCCAAATTAAAGCCCTTAAAACTCAATGCAAAGTGCTGATATTGTCTCTGAAATAATGCCATTCCGTAGGTTGCAATACTCAACACGATTATAAGTTTAAAAAATGTGGTTTAGTTTGATAAAAAAAAAAATACATTAAGTCCTGCACACCACACAAGGTAAAAATAAGACACCTTATGTTTCGAAGAATTTCAAACATCTGTCTGCATTTTGAAAGGTCAAAAGTTAAAAGTATAGAACACAGCAGTGCAGAAATTGTTCACTAGAGGTCGCCCTGTGACGTCACAGCTTCCAAGTGATGAATTCCTGCAGTGCTGTGTTACGTTTTGTTTTTAATATTCTACCTTCGAAAATGATGAGACAATGTTATGTCTTCTTCATAACATAAGGTGTCTTATGTTTACCTCGTGTAGTGAGTAGGGCTGACGCGTTCCTACCAATGATTGTAAGGCCATACATATCATGTGACCCGACTACTAATTCGATAGTTGCCAGAGGTCGGGGAGGGGAGGGGGGGGACGAAGGCAGCCTGATGGGTTAGCACGACTGTCTCATGTGAAACACACCCCTACCCCTTTGTCACAAATGTCACACAACTTTAAAAAAAAACCCTAAACAGTTACGTCACACTTCTGCAATCACGCCTCCTCCCCCCCTCCTCGTAATATTTAAAAGTACATTTGCTTAATACTTTAGTAATAATTTATACACATCCAGGCAGCAACTGGGGTCGATCACAAATGATCACAATCAGGCAGCTTAATACAACGGGAGGAGGGCATGATAAAGCCATCCCATAGCCTACTACGCTTCCGAATTAGAGCACACTTTTTTTTTTTTACTTCAAGTAGATGTACAAAAACATGGCAAATACTATTGAAAAAACCGGTTTTAACCACTTGGTGGCAAAAACCAGCAACCTGAATTAACTATGACTTAGTTTTAGTCCAGGCGTGAGTCGTCGAGAGGTCAATGCCGACTGAGAAAAGAGGGGTAATGTGAGGGTGGAGAGGCTTACCCTCACATGCTCCCCCCATCTCGATTTTCATGGCCCACCGACCTTTGACAGGCCCACTACAACCAGGCAAAATAGAGCACGTAGTGAGTGGAACATTGCAGGCAATATATTGCACGCAGTGGAGAAGCCTACCTCCAAAGAATTTGTAGTTAAGCATTTTAATAATGCGCCAAAAAATTGAGGCGATGTGAAAAAGTCATGCAAGATGGTGACGTCACATTTTGGAAACTCCTCCCCCCCCCATGAGTTACAATTATAACAATACATCAGCCACCCAACCCCCCCCACAATGTGACGTAATATATGGACTGCCCTTTAGTCTGTCGTGGGATTGGATCCGGCGTCCACTTGGCTGTCACTCGGATATGCTTGCTCACTTTGTTTTGGGGCATCCAGGGGCCCCTCGCAAAGCTAGCAGTCCGTTTTGGGACTTAATTTTTCGTTTTGTCCTTTCCTCTTCGGTGTAGCGTTGTCGTTTGGCTACAACGACGCGAAAGGGTTTCTAATGGCAGCGTTCATTTTGGGAAACTTTCTCACACTTGCCCGTTATGGAGTGCTATCCCCTTTCCATTCTTCTGAGAAGAAGCTTCGCTCTTTCTGCATCCCGTTGCGCAACAACCGACCATTTATCACGGAGATTTTCACGCCACACAGCGCGAGGTAGCAGCTGGCTTCCGTGGGGGTCGAATCGACGACCGCCATTCATCCATCCTTCAGAAAAGGGGAAACAAGTTTTGGCTTGGAAACCACTTGACATGACAGCTTGTAAACTTACTAAAAGGCACGCCAGGCGACGAGCTGAAAAAAAACAAGATGGCGACTACAGGAAGCGAGTCTGAGGTCGGCACGAGGTCTGATCCCGGCAGAGCACCTTTCGTAAACATCAGTGCCTTTAAAAGCGACAGGAATCGAGTCATTCGCATTCAGGAAGCGAATGCGCCACCAAGCTATGTTTTTTTTTCTGGAATTAAGAGTTCCAACAAGGTCTAAGCGCTTGCACAAAAGGAAACCGAATTTCTTAATTTGCAAAAATTAACGTGTCGCATTCATCGGGGCAACTTTATTACAACCTTTATTAATGCTGAAATGACCGCCACGTGAAAGCCAAGCCGCGCCACACACTCGTTTAATGGGAGGAAAAAACTTTGTTTATTTACATTTTTTAATCCAAGTTAAACAGCATGAGGAGAATAATGATACCGTTAAAAAAGAACCCCAGTAGACGAACTGCTAATTTAGAAATATTACGTTCACACATTCATCTTTTCGTTTTTGTAATTTAAGCCAGAGATGTCATAAATAAAATGGTGACTGCACTCGCAAACGTACGAAAAAAAAAATGTATAAATATTCTACAGTCACATAAGTAAAACGAAGATGTCTGTAAGCCTAACGTTTATATCTTTCCCTTACATTCCGCACCTGTGCGTTGTGCTTTTGCCTTATTATAATAACCCAAAAAAAATTGAATAAATAAATGGATTAAAAAAACGTAATCTCAGGTCAGGATCCTTCCACGTGAAGCAACAAAAACAATGTGGTGTGAGCCAACATTTTCATCGTGGGTCGACCTCTGCAACTGAAACCAACGGTTACACGCCTTAAAATAAACAAAAATAAAAAAATTCTATTCAGTTTCCATTACGTGTTTTCCAAGAGTGTTTTAATCGCGGTACTTCTTGTTTTTTTTTTTATTTTTTTATTTGATGTTAATTTGATTTTATTTATTCTTTGTTATTTTACGGTATACATAATGAGTAGGTAACATTATGTATATACCGTACAGACTTGATGGAACAAGACTATAGGTATGTGCCTCGATAAAAAGGAAATTAAAGTCGAGTTTGTCACACAACGCGTAGGTGTATAAAAAGAAATTACAAGGTTTCTGTCGTGGCGGAAATGATCAGGGGTAGGGGATTATTTTCCCAACATTTTATTTTTCCTGTGTGTTGTGTCGTCCAGAAGTAAGTCCATATGAAGGTGAGAGTAGCCTTACATGATGGATTGAAAGTGCAAAGTAAGAAATTCGTTTAAAAATGTTTAGTTTACGTGGAAATTGCTCTATTTGCTCGCTCAATCTATAGTCTGTTCCACATTATGTTTTCAGAAAACTAACTGTATGACGCCACGTTTTCTTCCACTACGAGTGCAAAAACATGTAAATATCCCACTCGTAGACTCTAACAGTAACTCTGTAGAGTCTGCAATTGTGATATCAACATGTTTTTGCACTCGTAGTGCAAGGAAACGTGGCATCATACAGTTAGTTTTCTGCAAGCATAATGTGGAACAGACTATATGCCTCTGCGGGGTGCTTCAGAAATGTGAATGTTTGACAACCTTTTAAAACGTGTAGGTCTGCTTTTTCCGTACATCAGTTTGTTTGCAAAACCAATTTTAGGATTTATTTATATGTATTATGATTTATTATAAGATTTATTTATATGATTCAAAATATTATGTTGTGTTTAGGTTATTTTTTGGAACCAAGTATTTTTATGCAGTTCGTGCAACGAACTGCAATTAATTAATTGAAAATCCACAGTTCATAACACGTGTCATGGTATGGCAGTTTTTCTCGTACTTGGGGGTCATAAAATCAAGTTACAGCGATAATTATCGTTCATTTGCCCCTCTCTTATCGTTGTAGGTGCCTTGGTTCAAGAGGAGTAGAGGTAACACGCACATCTCACGTTTTATGACATATAACGCGACAACAACAATGACAACAATGAAAAGAAAAAACGCAACACTAAAAGGCAGAACTTTGATCAGGCAAACTAATCAGAAAGAAAGTTTGCCTGAACAAACTTTGACCTGCCGAAATAAACGTTTCATAAACAAATAATGACGTAATGAGAATTAACTTTGCATGAACAAACTATGACTTCATGAGTAGTTATACGCCTATTTGACGGTTACAAAATCAAGTTACAGGGACAAAAATAGGCCTAACGGAAGCGCAATTTAATTATACATAATTTGGTGCTACTTCCGTCTTTATGGAGTACAGATACACACACACACACACGCACGTACGCACATCGTATACGTTTTTAATGAAGTAGACTACCCACATCGCTCGCTTCGCTCGAGAAGGTTCTCAGGCCGCCCGCGCACTGAGTGGCCAGGTCGCGCGGCCAGTGTTTATCGCGGCCAAAAATAAGACGACGAGCCACGCGGCCACGTCCGTTTTTCATTGATAATTCTCGGTGACGTGGTGAAAATGAACCTGGAGCAAGTATGGTCGCTCTGCGGCCGTCCGAGATCCCAGTGGCCGCGGCGACAGGCTGGCAGCTGCGGTCAAGTGCGCGTTGCTACATACACCGTAAGCATTCTCGTTGGCCGAAGCGACCTGGCCGCGCGGTTGGCCGCTGTGTGCGCGGTGGCCCTATTCACATGCTGACTGATATATTTCACGCCCAAAAAAACCTGCACCTCTTGAAGATGAAGTTTAGATGACTCCGTATTTCGGCACAGTTCGTCTATTCGTGACATCTGAGATTTGTAACGCCAGTATTCTGCACATGTCTATTGGATTTACGATCAAGAATAATGAAACTCACATACCGATGACCGACGTTCCACACCAAATAAAGACCAGCAAATGACCAGGGTGTGCCTTTACAAATGCTTCACTTCACAAACAAACGATGTGGCCTATAAAATATCATGTTCTGGATTAATGTCATTCCAGACTTGTAATGTTAGTAGTGTGTATCTATCTACCTGTTGGGTCTATTGTGATGGAGTCAATGACCTTTTATTCGACTTAGTAAATCACTCGTTTTCACTACTGAATAAACGAGTCTATGCGCTGCATAAGCTGTAAAGTATATATAAGCTACGCCAGAGACGAACAACACGACCACACTTCACATGGGTTTTCTTGTTTCACCTATTTTTAAAATGTTTTTTTTTTTTTTGTAAGCTCTTGCCTTTTTGTGCATTAGGCTAATTGAGTTAGATTCCGATCTTCCACCGATTTCGTCTCACGTCACTCTCTGGGTCTTACCCCCCTCCCCCGCCTCCCCCCTCCCACTGCACTGTGACTGAGGTTGGCGCTAATGACCAAGCTGTCGACGCGCCATTAAGCCTCATCTCCCCCCCCCCCCCACCAACGTAACTAATTTCGCAACCTGATCCATGTTTACATATTTAATTCCAATAAATTGTGCTGCGTAAGTTGCAAAGTATAAGTGACGCCAGAGCTGAATACCATGAACCACATGTCGCGTATAATTTGTGTTAATCCCAAAATTTTGCGTGGGTATTTCTTGCGTTACTTGATTTAATTTTTTTCTTTTTAGTCTTGGATGCCTAAACGATTTTATGCATTAGGCTAATTCAGGCTCCATAAGGAGCCTCCATAAGGCTCCATTCTTCTGCCGGATTCTCCTCACCTCTCTCCGGATCTCCCCATCCCCCAACGCCCGCCATCCCGGCTACAAAATTTACAAACTAATCCCTGTAGTAAAAAGGGAAATTATCGAATTAACGTTTTTTTTCAAGTGCTAACGTTATCTGTGGGGAAGAAGGACAACATTATTATATTTAATTCAAATAGATTGTTCTGCGTAAGCTGCGAAGTATAAGAAACGCCAGAGCCGGCCATCGTGAACCACATATCACTTGTAATTTGGGTTAGTGCTACATTTTACATGGGTTTTCTTCTTTCACTTATTTTAAGAAGACGTTTACATCCTGCTTTGTACAGATTCTTCCACTGGCTTCTTATCACTTTTTAGTCTATTACTTCCTACCTGTATTTAGGAAAGAGTGCTGTTTCCGATGATAAATGTTGATTTTCGCTCGCTTCGCTCATTCAAGCAGCCCAAACCCCTCCTCACACAAGGACGCACTAACACTGCATCAGTAATTCGACGTGTTGTTTGGTACAGAAATACTGGAGGAGGATAGAAAACTAATGTGCGATTGACGTATCCTGTTGGAAAAGCAGCATACCAACGGGACACTACTATCATCCTGAATGCGTGGTGCACTGAAAAGTATAACGATTGTACATTATATTAAAAAAAAAAAACAGTCTCCTAACTTTTGTTACTGCAATACGGCAAATGAGCGATCATGTATAAGAAACGACCAGATAAGGAGTTCTCATCTGACGCTATTATTTTTGTTACAAAAAAAAAAACTGATAGTTGCATTGCTTTACAGCCTCCCGTCCTCCTGTTTTTTTTTTTATCAGACTGTTATACTTTTTAAATCTACTTTGCAGTAAATTCAGCATTAAATTGGGGAGGGAGGGAAGAAGGGGATCGTACTGCACTGAGGGTACGTATCGTAAGGTTCACGTCACTCTCTAGAGTAAATAAATTAAAGTTAAAGTAATCTTTAAATTTATTTACTTTTTTGTGTATTAACCTACGATAAAATAACACGAAAATATCACATCACAATTTCACGTAGCTAGCATTTGTTTAAGCTTTGCTGCTTAATTTTTGTTATATGCTGGATTTAATGCAAATTCAGTTTTTTTTAGAACAATCAAGTTTAAAAAAATACCCCCCCCCCCCCTCCTCCCCCCACGCATGCCAGTCTTACACGCAATTCAGCGATATTTAAGGCTAAACAAACGTTGACGTAACTGCCAGTTTCCCTCCCCGCCGTCCAAATGTATTTTTTTTCTCGAATTTTTACCGGATGAAGAATTCGATAAACAGAAAGTATATGCAGGGCAGATATGTAAATGAATTAACACGCCGTACATTTTAATGTTGTATATAGAGACGAAATGCGACATATTCTCATCGGCTGTGACTACTACTGAGAACCGACTTATTCATTCTGCAGTTGTGCTTTCCAAATCGTGTTTTTTTTTAGCACAAAAAAGTTTTCATCCATACGACATACCTTTGCTAGATGTACTTCTTCCATCCTTGTCTCCTCAACTCCCACAAAAGTAAGTACGTAGATTGTTCCGCTGTAGTTCCGCTACTATAGTTCATAACGATTGGTGCTGATTATTCACCCTTTCTCTCGTCTACTATATGTACAACGCAGTTTCGCCTCCAACCCCCCCCCCTCCCCACGTGATAACTTGGTATTGCGACGCACCGTCATCATCGTCGAAAACGAAATTTCTTAAAAGGTAAATTAATTTTATCATAAAATTTTGTTTTAATTAATATAAATAGGCTGAGCGCTGACGTCACAAAACAGAACGTTCCCCTCGACCCACATTTCTCCGAAGTTTTTCAACACCGCCACTGCCATTTTTCGCTAAAATTTGTGAAGAGCACACGTGTAACGCTGACGTCATAACACTTCGTGTACTATGGACGACGGTTTCGCGTCGAAAGGCCTCGTTAGAGGTCAGCAAAAATTCAAATGTCGAAACTATATTCTGTAGAGCGTAATATCGATTGAGCTTCTACACTGCAACTCACCCACATCTCTACTTTAAGTTCCTCGGATCATAATTGAACAAATGTGTCTGGTTTTTGAGGAGATGTGGCTGACGTGAATTTCGTTTAGCCCTGTTTTGGGCACAACCACGTTAATTCGACGTGTGACACATCGAATTAAAAACGTAACTGAATTATTAGTGTAACTCGAGCCAACTGCATTCTTTCTCTATATTTGTATTAAACTTAGTTATTTACTGCACATCTCCACCGTTACTTTGCCTACTCGTTTGTTTCTTTTTATGTTCCTCTTTGCGCAACTTCAGGTTGGGTCGTTGAGTAACATTGGTTATAGTACATGGTACGTCGAGTACGACTGTGCGGGTGTGGATGCTTTGATTAACCAGTTTGTAGTGCCATATATTTTTGGCGTCGACTTCAATACTCACCATCACAATTGCGGATCTGTTCGGGTCAGCATGGGCGGGCGAAGGCTGGCTGCAGCCATTGACAGTTTGGATTTAGAGATCATCTAGGATGGCACCCCGACCTTCACGAGGTGCCATCATGGTGTCACCCAAGAATCTGTGTTAGACTTGTTTCTGTGTACTCATGGTGTGGCGAAGTATTTTGACTTTGCTGTCTCTGATGACCAAAGGGGCAGTGATCACTTCCCAGTGGTTCTGCTCCCATTAGGTATCAGGGGGCCCACTGTAGATAGGGTCCGGAAGCACCCTTGTGTTGATAACGGCATCTTCGGTGACTGTATTGCAACGTATGTCAAAAGGAGACGCTCCAGTGAGCTCTCTGTGGGTGCATCCCACCCAGCCTGGTAGACTACTGCATGCACGTCGGCAGTTCGTGACAGGCACGGTGCATACAGGAGGTGGAAACGGTACCCCATGTGACCTGGGTTGATGTATCGCGGCATTTCGAGGGAGTCAGCCTATATTATAGTCTGAAAAGAGGGGTTTCCCGGAGAGACTCTGTGAGCAGATTAGGTTAGTTGGCAATATGAGCCAAGCATGGTGCATTCTGAGCCACTGCGATGGTAAGACCTTGCAGAAACGGGTTTATGGTTTGGCACTTTCAGCCGTTCAGTCCTGCGGGAAGAAGCGATAGCTGACGCCTTCAATGAACTCTTCGCAAGCATCTACGCTTTCCCTCAAGGATTGAATCCACCGACTGGGCAACAGTGTATGAGGGGTGATTCTTCAACGGAGCTTCCATGGGCGCAGTCTGAATTTTCGGCTGCTTTGCCCAAGTGCAAAGACAGTAACGCTCCGGGCATAGATGGTGTAACGTACAAAGACTTGCGTGGTCTTGCGCCGGAAGAGACATCCCAAGTTGTGAGTCTCTTTCAAGCCTTATTTGACGGAAGGTGGTTCTGTTCCAGTCTCCTGACCGTATTGGTTCCAGTACACAAGGTGGGAAGTGTGCGGTTGCAGCTTACTAATTATCGCCCTATTTCCTTGTTGTCGAGTCTTAGGAAGATCTATGAACGGATGCTTATCAGGTGGCTGGAGTGGCATCTGGACCATTTTGAATGTCTGTCCCCTGTCCAATTTGGATACAGATCGAACAGGAATGCTCAGGATGGGTGTCAGTGAGAAGCTCATGGAGGCAATCTTGCGCTCCTTGGTGTTCGCCGTTTTGTCACCAACACAAACGGGTACTGGTCCACTGAAGCAAACTCAGGTCGGGGGCTCCCTCAGGGGAGCTGCTTAAGCCCGACCTTTTTTGCCATTGCGATTAATGAGGTCTTGGTAGAGATGGGCATGACAACGAACATCGTGTGTTAAGCCGATGAAATTGCCATGTGGTTTGTTGGCTGTGATCTAGATGCCTGTGTTGCTCGTGCCCCAAGAAGCAGTGACCCGAGTATCCATATTGCTTCAAGAAAGAGGACTTTCAGCTGGCACCAGCTAAGACCGAGTTGGTTGTGTTTTCGCGGTCAGCCACAAGGCGCAGAGATCCGCTGTCTATCAATGTAGGTGGTGTTGTAGTTCCTCAGAAGTCATCAGTGAAGTACCTGGGGGTAATGTTGGATGAGCGGTTTGAGCGGTGCAAACATGCATGCGGCTTAAGGGAAAGGGTTGAGGTCCGTACTTCGATTCTCAGAAAGCTGGCTCAGGCCAAGGCGCTCAAGTGAAGATCCCTGTTTGCTGTGTACCGGTCATTTGTCAGGCCTTTGCTCGACTTCCACTTGCCATTTCTGTGCACAGCAAAGAGGCACTTGCGGTCTCTGCAGGCCTCGGTGAATGAGTGTCTGAGGATTGTGACTGGCTGCCTTGTTTCCATTCCAGTCCTGGCGCTATGGGTCGAGGGCTGTGAGCCACTGTTGCATGTCAGGTCGGAGAAGCTTCAGGTGACTCTGTGCTTGAGGAATGTCAGTAGAGGAATCATGAACCACGTGGGAGCGATTCTGCGGGACTATTTTAAACTTGGTCCGAGGGCTCGCGGGGCCCTTGAAGCTGCTGGGCACGGTGTCTCTCTTCTGCAGTGGCTGTCAGCGTATAACCCGCTCAATGTCCGGAGCTGGCTTTTGTGTTTGGCCCAAGGCACACGGAGTGTGATGTTTATTGTGATGCATCCTTTCGCCGCTCAACGTAATCCGGGGGGTTGGGGTTGCTGTCCCATCGCTTAAGGTACTTCTGCGGCATAAGGTTGAAGTTGTGGGATCAAGCACCTGCTGCTTCAGTTGCTTTGGATGTGGCACTGGACATGGCTTTGCCCTCTCACACCATTGTCACGGACGTTAATTCGGCCTTGCACTCAATACGGCGGTCGATTGAGAACCTTGATCTCAGGGATCCACTCATCTACTCGATCTGTTGGAAACTAAAGGCTGCTCGGCAGGTTGGTGAAGTCGCCCTAAAGTGGGTTAAGGGTCATACTGGGGTCCCTGGTAGCATTCTATCAGATGGACTGGCAAGAGAAGTGTTCGGTGAAGGGATTGCTGATATGTGTCTTGTTTCCTCTTCTGGGCGAGGATGCCGATTCTGCGTGATTGCTTTCTACGGAAGTGGAGTAAGTGCTACCACCGGTAGAGTGTTACATCGGGTACAGCCCCACTGTTGTTTGTTTTCGGTACTTGACGTTCTTCCCCTATGGGCTGTTCGGATTTTGTCCAGACTTCGCAATGGTCACTCCCAGCTCCACGCGCATCAGCACAGGCTGGATTGGGTTGGGTCCCCACTGTGTGCAACTTGTGGTGTCGAGATGTCAGTGGAGCACTTCCTTCTCACTGTCGGACGTATGGGAAACAGTGGCATGCTTTGACACAGTGGGTGGTGTCACACCCAACGCTCGAGGGTTTGTTTTCTCTGGGGGGAGGGAGAAATAACCTCTACCACTCAGTGCCATTGCCAAATATGTATGGGCCACAAAGATACAGCTTTAGGAATGACGCCACGTGTATTCCCACTTCCCTGACCTGGGTCGTGCATCCCGGTGTCTTTAGTTTTTGTGTGCATGGTGATTTGGTAAGCTTCAGTGAGCGTCGGTGACGGTGAGCTTTTTAGCAAATCTTTCTTATCAAACATTGATTTCTACAATCCTTTAACACTCAGTGGTTTTTGCACACATTGGATAACAAATGCTGATTTTCGTTCGTTTCGCTCACTTAATCAGTGCCTCCTCTGACCCAGATTCCACGCACTTACGTATGCATATTAAAGAAATACGTATTTGTCCAACAAAGTTCATACCGTTAGCCCGCCGGTTTTGTAATTTTTTATGTCTTGTTAAATGAAGTGTCTTGATTGCTGTGTGCCTTGAAGCTGTGTGCGTTGGCGTCACTGTTGTAATCTTGACTCGGGATTTTGTGGCATGGCAAAGAGCCTGGGTTTTCCGCTTGGATGTTTCAAGGCAAATTGCCCCTATCGTCGTCTACAATTTGGAGATAACCCAGTTTGGGTTCGGTTCCCTTCTTCCTTAAATAAAACCAACAACAACGGGAAGTTGAGTGCTACAGTCCGAAAATCATCAATTCCTCTGTACGCCCGCACCATCCTCTAATAATAAATGGCTTCAATGTCCAAGGTCAGTAAAAACTATTTCCATCCTAAAGCAATCATAGGATACTCCTCTCCATTGTTTCTTAACTGAGAATTATTAATCTGTCTGGAAAAGATTCTAAAAACAAATACGATCTGTTACGATTCATTTATTCTTCAGTCAGGCATCCAAGCAAGAAAGAAAGGAACCGGGGAAAAAATGCTAACTCTTCTTAAGCTAAATACCATTAAGCCCAGCTTGTGGCCCCCGATAGCTGCTGCAACATCGTATTTATTACCCATTATTAATGACGCAAGGAGGGGGGTTTCTTTTTCTCTTCTAGATTCACCATCTGCGCCCCAGGGTACCCCATCCTTTCGTGCTGAAAGACAATCTATTAACACGAACAACGTCGTAGCTGCCTTCTTTGACAACAAAATTAATCGAATCAATACGTTAGAATCGCTGTCGACTGTTGCTCGTGCGGTGTGGGAGAGAAGATAGGGTGAGGGTTCAGGTGGATCAAGTGACGGATTCTCTTGATTTCCTAGTCGTATTGAGATATGAGTGTGGTCAGAGAAAAGAAGGGGGGAGAGGAGGAAGTAAAGACTATAATCACAGGTCATTGGAAATTGTAATGGGGTCGGTCGTAAAATTAAATTCGCAAACATAGGATATTCCCCGAAGTGAGTAATGGCACTATGATGAAGCAGACGTTATGATTTTTTTTAACGTTGCAGTAAGTAATTAGTTTTTTTTTTACGAGTTTAAAGGCAAGGGGGGAGGGATAACGTCAAATTAAAACAGGCAATTTTTCTTCTTTTGGTTGCTGTCTATTAGAGAGAGTGAATTTGTTCGTGAATCATGTTTTTGCTTCGACAGTACGTATTGCATTCAAGCAATAACACAGGTCTTTGTCGCAACAGTGGTCTTAAGGGTGAGTTTTTCAAGTCTCGCGTGGACCTTGGATGGTCATGGGGTTCGATCCAACGTACGCTTGAGGTTTAGATTTACCGGGTATCACTCACAAAGCTCGCTAAGTGCGTTGCGACTTAATTTAGGCTTCTATTCGGTTAGTGTGAAGAAATGGTCATTGGTTGGCTGAGTTGTCTACCCATTATTAAACAATAATGCAGAAGGAGCTGTTGAAAAAGGTGGAAGAACATGTTGGTAACACTTCACATAATATTCTGGGCTCCCACTTATCATAAAATTCTTTGATTTTATCGAAATATCATAAAATTATCATACAATTTTGTCTTGTGTCATAAGTATCATGACATAAAGTATTAGAAATTTCTAGAAAATGGTGTACAAAAATTCACACAAAGAGGATGAACTTTTATCACAAGTGGCTGATAAGGGAGACAAGATTTCTAAAAAGGCCTTGGTTTCTGGGGCACAAACGCCCCCCCCCCCCCCATCTTGTAATCTTTACAAGGTTTTGCTTAAGTTCTGTTAGTTATTCTCTTTCTTAATAAAGTCGGATACAGACAAATCTGAAAACCTCATCAGTCTTTGAATGTTTTCAAGAACATGTGTTAAACCAGCCTTTCTTTTCAATGAAAATGTGCGCATTTCCAAACATTTAGAAATCATTTGGCTGTAGAATATCATTCATAGGTAGACTGAGTAGTCCCAAGTATACTTACTTGAGGGTGAGGGGGTGAGTCAGATTATTTTGGACTTTATGCCGGGGAGGGGTTCAAGATTTTTTCAGGACCTAGAAGAGTATCATGAAAAACTGCAGGTTGCATTTTCATTTTGTCCAACCACTCGCCCCTGCCCTACCCTACCCTCCTACACCAAGTCACCAAGCGTATTAAAAACGAAAAAGTGTGTTAAAAATTGTCCTGAAGTTGGTTACAAGTGAAAACAAAATGCCTATTTGTCATAAAATTGTCACACAATTTGGATCCGTTTTGTCATAAAATAAAAAAAAAAATGCAATTTTGGCGTGGGTTCCCAGGATATTGAAGTTTGCTGGCTTGAAGTTATATCGGGGCAGTTGAGGGTTTAGGGTTAAGCAAGGGTTCTAACTAAAATGGCCGAAAAGGTTCTATGCATGGGAGGACATCTTGTTGGGAGGAAAGGTGAGATAAAAATCAACGAGCCAGAAATCAATGAGCCGCGAGTAGTTACAATAGTTTTACATCTTAACAGTTTGACATGTGGCTTTACTGTTGTGAAGTCCACTGGTGGGAGAAAGCATGAGTGACGTCATCAGGATTGTTGAAATCTTAATTCGAGAACGAGTCCGAAAATGGGCAAGTCTTAAATGACGTCACGACGTAGCCTACGTAGCCTGACGCGATATTACGTCCGCTGCCACTATAAGGACGCGTTTACGCAACGAGACCTTCTCGCTCGCCGAACGCGATTTGCTAGGCAACATTATTTATTTAGGATTAATTTCCCGTTTCTATTAAATGAATGCGTTAATAGACAACTAATAAGAGTTATTATAAATAACAACACGGATAAAGAACAAAGTGCAACAGTTATTTTAAGCATTGCTACAACATTGTTGCCATTTCACGCTATATCCAAAATTTGCTATTCTCGCTGAAAAGACAGCTTCTAGCAGTGATCAAACGACGGTAGAATAAATAGCTACTCGCAGCGAGAATTCAAAATTAAACATGGCGTCCATTTTGGGGTTATCGAATGGAAGACAAGCCATCGAATGCCGGCATTCAGAAATCTGTCCGTCGTCTTGTACTGCAGTAAAAATTGTTTTCTAGTTGTCATAAATCGACGATGTTATGTTGCACGCATCGTACGTCATGTCGCGAGGCACGAGGAGGAGATTTGCGTCCGCGTTGTTGCCGTGGTTACTACGTATAGACAATTTGAAAGCCACATTCTTCGGTAAAGACGAGAAGCAGCCAGCATATTTAGAATTAACCAAGTAAAAGCTAGTAAGCGAGAAAATTGTCGTTGCATAAACCCGCCCTAAAACATTTTTGAGAAATAGTTACACTGGAATTTATCGAAGTAGGCACCAGTCACGGCTACGAACGTAAAAAATGAATGTATATAAAAAATATAATTTATAATTTACAATAGATAACATACAATGACACCTGAAACACGCGCACAGCCAGCCAGCTATTCACGTTCCTCAGAGGTCACATTTGAAATACGCTCACAGACACCATAAGCGTTGTAGCAACACAGACATGTTACATTTCTTCTTCACTTTAGGGACAATTTTTTAACACCTTAAAGGCTTGTCGGATCTTGTCATCCCACGTATGCATGTAGTATCAAGGCGAACAAAAATGTGGCTTCGCGCAGGTTAGCCATCTGCGAGCTAAAAGTGGAAAATTGATAGCTTGAGGGTAGTTCCCAACCACAAAACTAAGATATTTTGTGAATCTCCGCTGTCAATGCGCGACAAGGACATCAAGAAGTTCTTGGTGGTTCGGGTGTCATACTTCGTGGTGTCTGAATTCTCATTGTTAACAGATTCGTAGTGTTTCGGTCGAAACGAAAATACGGTCCCTGACAAGTCGATCCAATCAAAAAATTTGTTCCCAAGATTTAAAAAAAAATCTGCGACAATTTGGTCCCATTAAGTTAAAAAAAATAATAACCTGCCAGTTAAAAATTGATGACCAACTACGACAGTATGGTCCCAAGTTATGTTATCTTAATCTTAGATATGTTGGTATCATTTTGGTGCAATATAGATTAGGAGCACACCCAGTTTCACTCTTTATATTTTCCGGCAGTGAGTGTCCGGCAATTCTGACTGGTGTGGCTTTAGGGTGTTAATCAATAATCATTCTCGTGCGAACTGCACCCCCTCCCCCCCCGTTCTGGTAGTGCTGTGGCAGGTGTGCAAGGGATAACAAAATTAAACATAGATTTTGTAATACTCTCAACTCATTTGCATTTATTTAGTTAAATCCGCTAAACCACTCCAGCAAGTTCATTTTTTTTTTGTTTCTTGCGAAATCGAAGTTTTGTACGGGTAGTATTTATGGGCAACCGATTTGTCACACTATCTGTATAATTTTGGAACCGAATTGTTATGAATCCATTCGGATGGATTCATAGCATGGACTGAGAAAGCATCGCATTTTCGCCTGGCTGCTTCCCCTCCCCCCACACTCCCTCCAAACCTACGCTATCCATAAGACGTAGACCAACTCTAACAACATTAAACTATGGCAAGCCATTCCGTCTTTTATTACAAAATTACAGATATCTGTAATTCTTTAACGACATCAATAATTGAATTACTGATATCAATAATTCAATTACTGATATCAATAATTGAATCACAGATATCAATAATTCAATTACTGATATCAATAATTCAATTGCAGATATCAATAAATCAATTACAGATATCAATAATTCGCCGTATTTAAAGATATCTGTAATAGAATTATTGATATCTTTAAAAGAATTACATATATCTTTAAAAGAATTGAAGATATCAATAATTCTGTAATAAAAGACGGAATGGCCTGCCATATTATGCATACGTCTCACGAACGTAAACTACATCCAAATTTGTATTTTAATGAACTATAGTTTGTTTTCTTTTTTTTTTCTTTTGTCAGTGACTTGCAATTGTAATTCACGACAAACACTACGTAGGTGAAGCCTGTTTAGTTAGGTCTGGTAATGAATGAAGCGATATCTTTGATATTTATACCGATGCCAAAACAGTAAACACGAAAAAATAACAAGTTCCAATTTGCTGGGCGCGCGGTAATGTTTAAGAATAAGCATTGATGCCGTAATTGAAGCAAGTGCATGAGGCCATACGAGAACCAACAGGTCATATCACTAAACTTCATACCAGCGAATTCAAACACCATGCAATAACAGAGAAATAAATTGTAGTACCTCGGAAAAGTGAGGCCCAACTACACACACCATTATAAGTTTAAGCCAGAGAGAAAATAATTAAAATATTTTTACGACCCGAAAAACAAAACTTGTTAAGGATTCCCGGCAAGCTTTTCGGCCGTGTGAAGTCGTGATATCAAACGCCAAGCTCTTTCCCACCGAGTAATAATTCGAAGGTTAGATGAAATATACGAAAATTGCTTAATGTGCAATTTTCAATTATTTCATTTAACGTTCGAAGTCTTAGTTGGTGGGATTAATTTAGTGAAAGAGCTTGGCATTTGATATCACGACTTCATACGGCCGAAAAGCTTGGCGGGAAGCCTTAACACGTTTTGTTGTGTCTCCCGATTAAACAAGTTGCAGCCTCTTCTGTCGCATTGTTATTTATTCTCACATGCCTGAAAACAGCCAAACTACCTTAGCTGTAAAGACACGTGTCTATAGTGGTCGCCATGCTCATATATATTTTATCTGGATAGGTGTATCGTTTATCGTCTTGGTGGGCGACACACCATGGTATTTGGTAACAGTATAACTGTGTAAAGGCTACAAAAGCCATGAGTAAAATTACGTATGCAATCCTAGGGTGACGCACACAATCCAGGGAAAATTCATAAACTTTTAAATACGTGGTACCTTTTTTTTTTTTTTAAAAAAACTTTTCTTAGATGCCCTTGCATCATTTTGTCTTCTGCACGTAATTTTTCCTTTTGCTTACGCTTGTAGTGGAAAATCTGCTGGTCCAATCCTGCCCCACCCCAATTCCTTGCCCCCGTTTTCATTAATTGCGTCCTCTTTAGCGAGGGTTATCAGTAACGAGGCAGGCATGGGTTGGCTACGGAATTGGGATGGGGTTGTACGGCCTTTGGGGAAAAAAATACCTGACCTTGGCAACGGTTATTGCTATAGTTGATGAATTCTTGTGGCATTTTTTTGTTTATTACTTATAATCGCTAATAAATGAAAGTGAATTTTTTTTTCTAAATTTAAACACCCGAATTTGGCGCCCCTGTTGGTCATTCCCCCCCCCCCCTTCCCGTACGGCACGGCCCTGGTTCAATGTTTACAATTACGTCCTTTTCAGTCCACTCAGTAGGATCCAAAAAGTAAATTCTTATTTGCTTAAGTGTGCCAGGAAGAGTGGGTCTGTAAACTTAATTCATGACCGGTCCCGAGCGTAGCACGGGCTTCCTCTAGTTTGCATATGATTACTCATTATTTTTTTTAACATGGAAGGTTAATCTTGGTGATTCAGTAGATGGCTAGGAAATCATATTGCAAATAATTCAATCATCATACCACAAATCAAGAAACTTAACGCTATGAAAGCTACAAAGTTCCACGTATGAGCTATTAATCCAACACTTATGTACATAGAAATAACAAAGTTTTCTTTTCCACACCTCCATCTTCTTTCCCAGGCTAATTCAGTTTGTCTACTGGTTTATGTTTTCTTCATAAGTATAGAAAATAGTATATTTATGATTGAAGTCCTCTTTCCAGCACAAGTAAAACTATGAATTTCTCCGTTCCTATTCAATATATTTCGACCAAACTTGGTCAGATAGTAGATAGGTAAAGAAGGTATATTTATACCAACCTTTATGCATTTCCGTGCAAGAGTAAACGTGCGGAGCCACACGTAAATTTGAAAACTGTTCACTTGTTGTTATTGTTGTTGTTGTTGTTGTGGTTGTTCTTGTTCTTGTTCTTGTGTGACACGGTTTCAGAAAAAAACTACTGCACCTACCTAAAATCTGAAACATGATCTAGGCCAGAAATTTCCCTGAGCTACATCATCACAGAGACTACTTTTTCGACCTGGTCGAGCCGTTCCTGAGTTACAGAACCCTAAACGATCATTTTGATTGTTTTATATTGTTTTAACCATTTTAATTAGGGTACAATGCCACTCAGCAAACTCCAGATCCATTCTACGTGTACGTGTTATGTTTTTGCTAAAAAGTCGATTGTTGAAGGGCGAAATGAAAGAATTCATTCATGTGTGGGCTTGCAGGTGGGCTTGCTGTTATGCAGCGAGGTTGTGCTAAATTGTGTAGTGGTGTGGTGCTGGTTTGGTTGGAGTGGCATTGGTTTGTATGGAGAAGTCTGTGCAGTGTTAGTTACATAGTTACATAGTTACATAGTTGTATGTAGTTACTGTTTAGTTTTGCAGAGCGTACGGCTATGGCCCACGGCTCTTAATAAATGATCGAAAGAATTCGTGTTTCAGCTAAACGATAGAATGGCATATTTATTTCGCAGATACAGGCTTTCAAAGTTCAGTTGAATTGTTTCAAAGTAGCCAGCAACAATCGACTGCATGCACGCCAAAACTATGCAAAAGGTACACGGATCACAAACAAAACCGACAAGTATGCCGTAAAAAAGAGGGTTATATGATTGAATTTTCACTTGTTAAAATGTACACGGATAAAAATTGATGATTTTTAATTGAAATAATCAAATGTACAATTGAGAAAATTGAATCTGTTTGAGTAGGTGCTGTTGTGCTTAACCAATCATATTATTTAAAACGTAAAGCACAACAGCACCTAAACAGATGCAACTTTCTCAATTGTACATTTGATTATTTCAATTAAAAATCATTAATTTTTATCCGTGTACAAACGTATTAAAATTCACTCATATAACCCCCTTTTTTACGGCACACTTGACGTATTTGTTTGTAATACTTACTGTTTTTCATGACAATGATTGATCAACATGTTATTTATCTTCGTGTTCGTGAGAAGTATAGACATATTTATTTCGTTAGTGTATCTTCGGTTAGGCTTTTAACTTTTACACTTTTTTTCCCAGTCGTTCATAGAAAAGGCTCACTTTTCCTGACAAAACCATCTGCGTGACAACTTGCTTGATTTTCTCCATCCACCGGAATTAATTTCGGCATTTTAACAAATTCCAGAACTTCACGAGACCTATCGAGACTTACCAAGCCTTATAAATACGAGAAGAGACGAAAGCGAGGCGTTTCACGTTTCAGGTAAGGCCGTACAATTGTAATTTTAAGTGTTTAAGTAGGTTAAGGTTAAGGGTACAAAAAAGCGTCGCAAGCTTTGGTTGAAATTGTTGGTTTATTTCGAAATGTCAGTGGCCTAATATTCGTACCGTTGATATCCTAGTGTTATTATTAGTGGTATTCCCGAGTGAAGCCTAGCTTGTGGGGTCATAGGTATTATTTTTCGTTATTTGATTTTAACAGGTACGTAAAATGTGGCCAGTCGAGAATGTGCCTTTTACTTGGATTTTGAGATGGGGTGTAACATGTTGAATTTTTTTTTTCGTAGTTATGAAATGTCGGGTGTTGAAGCAGGGGTAGGGTGGACCCCGTCAAAATTAGTAGATTAACAAAACGCGTGGGTTACCAAAATTATCGCACGATGACGTGTGTGGGCTTACAATCGCTGCAAGCCTCATAATCAGTCAAATAAACTTGTAAATGAAATCTTTGATGCTTCACATTTTACGAATAATCTTTTTTTTTCACGAAACAAATGTCGAAAAACGTGTAGTTCTACAGACGACATGTGCTGAACTTGTTGAAAAGCTACCCGACAGCTGCAGTGGCGTGTGCACGTCGGGGGAGGGGGCGGGAGCATTTTTCCTGCCCTTTTTGGAAAAAATACCTTTTTTGCCCGTTTTGAAAAAAATAATATGCTCTGTTTTCCTTTTCTGCAGCAATAATTGTGGGCACTGCAGCAGGAGAAAGGGCGTAGAGGTTCAAAAAGGCCAAGATGACTAGGAAAGGGGCAGAGAAGGGTAAAAAAAAAAGGCTAAACAAAAAGATCCAGAAAAAAAAACCTCAGCCTGCCCTTTTACTGAAAATTGCCTCTGCCCTCTCGAAGATCTGTACACGCCACTGCCCGACCGACAGCAATATGAATTGGTGCATCCAAACTCACACGCGTTAAACGTTCAAAATCAGATATATGGAAAACAGAAACGCAAACAGAAGATAACGGAGGCAAACTACACATTAAACCTCTATAATGCATGTCTGTAGAAAGTAAAGCTGTTAATAGATCGAAAGTGCATTTTCCGTCGTTCCATCACTATGTTTCCGTTTCCTAATGAATTATGCATCGTCAACTAAATCACAGCTTCACGTCGGATTGAGAAAGAAGTGAGAGTTACGGGTGTCAGGGGGAGGAGG